>VUQR01014565.1:7519-23346 GCA_015108515.1 Hemichromis elongatus | reverse complement strand
AAGAGAGAGACACAAACAGAGGAGAGTGAGTGAAATACAGACTCGAATCAGAAGGAGACAAAGATTGAGCGAGGGTGTGTGTGTGTTTGTGTGTGTGTGCATGTTCTTTCAGAGAAGCGATGCCTTTAGCACCAAATATTTTTGCAATTTTGCAATCTCAGTCTCAATTGGCCACTTGTGCATTTACCATGGTTACAGAGACAGGGATGTGCAAGGCAGGGACATTCTGTTGGCTTCCTTTCATCCTCCCTTCTCTCGCTCTTTTTCTTTCTTCACAGTGTTATAAAGCCTGGCCTAGTGTGATTTCTAACTTCTAATCCCTCTTAGGATTTTTTTTGTCATTTTTGCTTAGTCTTTCTCTTTCTTATACTTTACCTTATTCTGTAACCATGGGTGACCAGTCGGGGTCTGTCCACAAACTGATCCACCTAAGTGTAAAGATTTGCAGTGACAGGAGGCAGAGCTGACGGGTTTTAAAATACCCTTTGTAAAGACAGTAGTTACAAAAAATTGCATACAAAATATGTGAACACAAACGAAGTTAAAACAGCTGAAAACATCATAAGTTTATTATTCATTTGGCATTGCATTGGTAGCTCTAGAAAGGCAGAAAAAACGTCACTGCTCCACATTTGTTAGAGTTGTTGCCCTGAATGGCCAGTTTTAAAGCTTTCTTACCAAGCTTAGGTAAGGTGGTTAAGCTAAGGAGCCGTGCTGAAGTGCTTCATTTACAACTGTGGCATTTCTTTGTATTGTCAGCAGGCTGTCAGTTGTGGAAAAACCGAAGCATATTATTAAAATTTTACCCATTTTTACACCTCAGGCTGTTCATTTTTCATTAAATTTGAACTTTTTCACACTGTACTTTTTTATACTAAAAGAAAGAGAAAATGTTTCAAGTTGGGTTTTTTTTCATTGTTTTTTACCTTCATGCAGTGGTTTTATTCACCCAGCACACTTCAGATCAAACGGGGCCGCATGTGGCCCAGCTAAAATAAATTTGACATCGCTGCTCTACCTAATGTCTCTCCTTATTCAATACCAAAGTTTAAAAAAATAAAAAACAAGCTTTCATAGAGCAGCTGTGTTATCTTCCTGTTTTTATGTGTTTGCTGTCTGTCTCCCTTCTTCAAAGTACGCCGTGTGCACTGACTCATCTCCCACTCTCCACTCTCTCCTCTCATAGATGCAGAGTGTCATGTATGAGCTCATGTCCGAGCTCAACGACCGCAGCGAGGACTTGGAGCGTCAGATGCTGTCCCTGGAGCAGCGGGTGGAGCAGCTCACAGCGGGCTTCAACGCCTTGCCCGCGCACCTGTCTGCAACCCTCAGCGCCCAGCATGCTGCCCTGGTTCACCTGCTCCGGGAGAGGGATGCAAGGGATGGTAGAGGAGGAGGAGGTGGAGGTGCTGTGGTCCCACTGTCCCCTGCTGCTTCTTTAACCACTGCGCCAGCTTCAGCGTCTCCAGTCCAGGTCACAGCTCCTGCACCACCCCCAGCCCCAGCCACTTTGGCATTGGAGTCCCCTCTGTCACCTCCACCCCTGAGCCCAGAGGGGAGCTTGGAAGCTAGCTCCAATCCCAACACGTGCACCTCTAGCTGCTGAGGACAGCTTTTTTTTTCTTTTTCTTTTTTTTTCTTGGACCAGGAGAGGACAAATATGAGGAAAAAAAACAGGGAGGAAGGACGGGGGCTGCGCTAGTCCTCACACTTCAGACTAAAGAAGAGAAATGGGAGATGAGAGAAATGTCTGGTGATCCTCGGAAACTAACGCTCCAAGAGGGAGGGAGGAAGACTATGAGGAGAAATAATGGGATTAAGATGGAGGGCCTGTATGAGTGATGAGACATGTTAGGGACTTTGGGGCGCTTTACTTGATGAGGGAAGGAGAAGAAAAATGGGGATAAAATGGAGACTCTAAAGGTGTGAGGGGGAGGAAGGATGCCAAGAGGGTGAGAAATGGAGGTAGAGAGAATGAGGAGGACGAAGGAGAGAGGAGGAGAAATAACGAAGAATAATTATATGAACTCCTAAATGGAATCCACTCCAATTACTGAAGAATGCCTTTTATTATCTCTATCTCTCTCTCTCTTCTACATCTCTCTTTCTCCCTCTCTTTCCTTCTCCCTTCCCAATTTCTCACTCCCGTCATCAGGAATTAATGACCATGACTTTTTATCCTTATGATGTATTTTCTATCTGAATGCTAATTGTGTATTAACGAGCATCCCTTTAACAAAAGGTTCGATCAATACGACCATGATTAAAAAAAAAAATTAATAAATAACTAGTGGCATCCACCACACACACACACACACACACACACACGAATCACGTCATCCACAAAATACAAGTTAACACAGCACAAACACAAACATACAATCTCTCACAAAGGCCCTATTTACACTCACACACAGAAAATAATGCACTAGCCCACAAGATGATACTAAAAGCCAATACTGCCAAGCACATGATGCACTGTCAATCTCCATAGAGCACTGCCAAGCGATGTAGACACACTGTAAAAAATGTTCATCTTAACAATTTATCTTTTGTGGGTGTGAGCTGATGCAGTAGTTTAGACTTACAATGTGTAGTTGTGACATTTTAACTACTCAGCCGGGAAAATTGTAACCATTCAGTGAACTACACAAATTGTAGATCAAGCTGAAACAAGCTGATACAGAGGGACATGAGTCATCATAATGTCTGTTTGTGGTGATGAAGACAGTAGCTGATGGTAAAATAACCCAACACAACTACTACAGGACTTTATTACTGCATTTACGGAATTACAGAGTGAAATGAACTGATGTTTAAAGTGTACTTTGCTGTGCTGAAATGAGACTTTGATTTTGTTTCATTTCTGTGGACGTTTCATATGACAGCAGCAGAAAGTGGACAATTAATAGTTGTATTAAGTGCATTAATACTTAGAAGAAAGATTAGCTTATTATACACATATTTATTGTACTGGCATTTAAAAATGGTTGATTAATTTCTGAAGACGATAGCCGTTCAAACAAACCCTGCGGAACTCTAAAGTTGGCTCTTTGCACAGGCTTGATGCTCCACATTTAGCGTGAGTTCTCATTTAATTCCTACTAAATTTGGGTGTATTGACCCAAAGATTGACTCAAGTCCACAACTCGTTAGTGAAAGACACATTTTTTTATTGTTTTTGTCTCTCCGTGCCACCACAGTGGATTAGAAATCAAACAGGTTGTGAGTGAAGTGCAGATTTTCAGCCTTAATTTAAGAGTTTAGGAATTACAAGCCACCAGGCCTCAACTAGCCACAAAGCCGACAACAGCTTTATGGCTAGGTGAGGCCTGTTGCCTTGTTATCACGTGACATGATTTAAAACATTTTTTTAAATACTTTTTCATTTTTAATCCAGGTGATGGAGGTTGTCATTAGGCTTTAAAAGTCAAAATAAGTCAATAACTGGCGACTGTTAAGTGGTCAAATTAACAGTCTGGTACATTCTTGAAAAGAAAGACAACAGAAAACAACTAAAATGGATGAGGAAAGAAAAAACTTCACTGGATTTAACTGAGTCAAAAACTCTCTCCAGGATGTGCAGTAGGTGTATCAATGTCAAAGTTTGTAACTGTTTATACAGAGGGTTTACAACAAGCTGCAAACCAGTGGTTAGACTCACAGACAAGTAGGATAGATTATACTTAAACTATACCAAAAACATCTAGAAATGAACGTGTAAAACAAAGATGAGTTTGTGGCAGAATTATGGGAAGAGAGAAGGATGGAGACGGAAAGAGAAACACTTATTGATTTGAACATAACACATTATCAGCCAAAAACTGTGGAAAAAATGCTGGCAGAACCACATCACCAGTGTTTATTGATGGTCTGACTCCTAACAGAAGTGGCAGGATGAATTGTATTATTTTTTACAAAAAAAGACTATTATTATTAGTATTAGTCAATGACCAAGTTATTCACCTGATCTCAGCCCAACAGAGCAAATCTTCAGTTACTGAAGACAGAAACTGAATGTAGAAAGACCCACAAACAAGCAGCAACTTAAGGCAGCGCCAGTAAAAGCCTGGCAGAGCATCTCAAGAGAGGAAACACAGCATTTAGTGATGTCCATGGCGTCTAGACTTCAGACAGTGAATGACTGCAAATGATTTTTATTCAAGTATTTAAAACAACCCTTATTTTTAAAATCATGTTAGTTTGTCCAATTAAAGTTTGAGCCTTTGAGAATGGGGGACTGTGTCTAAACAGTTAATGCTAAAACTTAGGAAAGCGCCGTGAGTCAAACCTGAAAGTCTGCACTTCAATCACATCCTGATTACCTGATTTAAAATTCACTGTGGAGGTGTATGGAGGCAAAATCACAACAGATGTCTCTTTATCCAACAAATTATGGGCCTAACTGCACTGAAATGAGTAACAAAAAACCGACCTACATCCAACTGTATAAATATTGTCAGTTATTGGCACTTGTTAAAATCCAGCAGTGATTTAGCTGTATTACTCTAAGTTGTTTTTATTAGTTGATTTTTTTTTCATGACCTTTCATAAAGGGAAGTAAATCTTGTACTTTACTGCCATTCAGTGTCAAACCTGTGGTCCCAAAACAGCTCACTGTTATCATGAATGTATTCTGTGTAAAGAAATACACTCAAACTCGCTTGCTCAATCACTTAAACTGCCACACAGACACAGGAACAGACACCCACATGCACACACACACACACAGAAACACATACACACACCTCGACAACCAAAGTGCTCTCTCTTAAATGGACTTCAATAAGAGGCAGGGAACGCTGCTGTCACTGGGGACAAAAGATAGCAGGAGGCGTTGCAGATATCTTGACAATATTTCTGAGGGAATAACTGTGAAAATCTCAGCATGGACTTGTTACAGTGCTGTACATGGACTGCTGTAACAGATGAAGGTGGACTACGGATGAACACAAGGGAACACAAATAAACCTTACAAAGGATAAATGGCCATGAAGAAACAGATGTTCATGAAATAAATAAAACATAGAATGAAAGAGTGAGATATATCTGAGAGGAATTGTAATGACGTGATGGGAAAAGAGACAAGCCTACCTTTACGTTGGAGACAATATTGAAAACTATCTTTTAGCGACACTCTGTGGCCGGAATACTGAATTACATACGCTTGGAATATTGTACAGTATGCTGTTAACGAAATATAGCTTTGTATTGCTTAGTCTTTTCTACCATTATGATTAAACGCAGTTATAGCTGATATCTTACCTTATTAAACTATAGTATTCTTCTCATTCGTCATGACAATTATAATATATGTATTATCAATACGTTAAATAATCACGAACAAGGAAAGTGCCGTTTGAGGTTGAAATTATTTTGTAATTTTATTTTATCAGAGAGAATTAATAAAGTATATATCTATAACATTACAGCTTTCACGTTTAATGAGTCGCAGTTTTTATTTTATTTATTTATTATCATTTATTTATTTAATTTCTATGCTTTTTTTCGGGTACTTCGTATTCTGGGGGGATTCATGTAAACAGCTGTTTACATGAATCTGCTGTAAACAAACTGCTGTAAACACTAACTCACCGTGTAGAGATTAGGTTTTGTTCAGCTGATTAACTTATTAAATATATATATACTATATGAATTTTAAGAATTGTTTCCCCGTTTTAGTTATTTTGTCTGTGTATTTTTTTATAAAGAAGGAAAAACTCTCCCCCTCGCTTGAATGTGAGCGTTTATCTCGCGATGTTTGGAAACAAGGTTAAACAGCGACTTAACGATGTCTTTATGCACAGGGGCACACCTCTAGGGGCAGCAGAGAGCTGCTTTAGTTTGTTTATTTTATTAAAATAGGCTCGTGTTTCTTTTTTGTGAAAAATTTAAGCTAGCTAACCTGTTCATTTGTTAAGTCATAAAATTATATAAGTATAAGCTAACTTCAGTATGATAAGATGCTGCAAAATTAAGCTACTGTGATGCTTCCATTATACCCAGACACGCTTTATAGCAGTATATTTTGCGTTCTTGGGCTTGTTGAATATTAGTAGCTTGCCAAATCACTGTGACATTGTCAGTCTCGATAAAAACATTTTTTGCTGTCATAATACAATATCAATATGACTTAGAGGTGGCATGTCTACTTAGAAAAGTCCGCACTGTTATTAAAACATAACAAATTGGTACTGAAAATATGTGCTGTGGCATAACACAAGGTAATTCACTGGGTTTTAATAATGTTAGTGGGCACTGTGATATATGACTTTGAATGTATGTGAATCCAATTCTAACTGAGAGGACAGTGTTTGGAAGAAAAAACAGAAAGAGACGTGATGTATTTGTGGGTGGTGAGTGGGTGTGTAAACATTCGGTGTCCAGTTTTTTCCAGTGGCCAAGCCTCCCTCTATTCATTATTTCTGTGTGAAGCAGGTCCTCCTTTCTGCTTTACCAGTGTCCTCTGTGCTGGCACCAACAGCATTATAAATGTGTGAGGGTAAGTATAGTCTGTTGGTTTATTTCTTTCTGTGGTTTTAACCCAAATTAAAGTGCGATATTTACCATTGTCATCCAGCTACTAAGAGCCACAGCTGTAACTCTCAGTTCATTCGTACTTTTTTTGCATTCAGCACAATCAAATAATGAGTTGTTTCTTACTTTAGATTGAGTTACAATTAAAGTACATAGAAATGTTGGTATGTTGTGGTCATACAACAGTATGAACTAAGTTTTCATATATTCATCAGGGGCATGAATGTTATGACAATTTGAGGCTTTTAATGATATATTTGAACAGTTCTTTTTTCCAAAGTGGAATGATTGTACAGCACACGTCTTTAATGACTTTAATGACTTTAATGATAAAAAACAATCAAATCTTAGAGTTAAAAGTTAACACACAGACTGAAATATATAGATACACTCTACTAATATTTGATAAATTGTTCCTCAGGAAGTTGCTCCTCAATCAGATGCTTTTGGTAGCCACCAGCAAGCTTCTGGCATAATTCTGTCTGGATACTTGATTATCCTTCTTGACAGAAAAGAACAGTGGATTTAAATTTGTTCTTTTTGTGGTGCAAATCTGGCTTTTAAGCCTAGTCCACACATTTTTAATAGCACTGAGGCCAGGGCTTTGGGAATGCTGATCTGGAAGCGTTATGTTAGCCCAATTGATCCACTCCAAAACCAGTTTTGATATGTGTTTGTGATCATTGTCCTGTTGGAACAAACAGCTGTGTCCAAGTTTCATCTAGCTGTTGATTTATGATGGAGTCGAAGAATATAGAGGTAGTCCTCCTCCATTATGCTATCAGCTTTGAGCAGCCTCAGAGCATGATGCTACCATCACCATGCTGGACAGATGGCCTCACCATTCAGATCCATAAGGACAAAAAACTAACAGACTAAGGAACAGCTTTTATCCCTCAGCCATCACCATGATAAATGCTGTTAATCTGATCCAATATAACCTTCATTTATGCTTTTAAATTTTATTTTATTGAGTAATTGTTTCTTCTTTTGCACTGAGAGGATTGCACCTCGGTTTCGTTGTTCAGTGTTTCATTGGTATAGTGACAATAAAAAATTCTGATTCTGATTTTTCCAGTTCTCCTTCTTAGATCTTCACTGAGTTCCTTGGAGTTACTCCAAGGACTCACTCAGAACTACATTGTTCTGAGTATTGGTCAGTGCAATGAGTGCTGTCAAACAAATCCTTTATATGGCAAAGAGGAAATACCAGTTGTAGTCAATCATGATCGCTCTAGGGGCAGTAGAGAGCTGCTTTAGTTTGTTTATTTTTATCAAAATAGGCTCGTGTTTCTTTTTTGTGGAAACTTTGAGCTAGCTAACTTGTTCATTTGTTAAGTCATAAAATTATTTAAGTATTGATCGGCTAAGATGCTGCAAAATTAAGTTACTGTGAAGCTAGCAAAGAGGAAATACCAATTCAATTCAATTCAATTTTATTTATATAGCGCCAGATCACAACAAAAGTTGCCTCAAGGCGCTTTATATTGTGCAATAGTACATACAGAGAAAACCCAACAATCATATGACCCCCTATGAGCAAGCACTTTGGCGACGATGGGAAGGAAAAACTCCCTTTTAACAGGAAGAAACCTCCGGCAGAACCAGGCTCAGGGAGGGGCGGCCATCTGCTGCGACCGGTTGGGGTGAAGAAGAAAAGAACAGGATAAAGACATGCTGTGGAAGAGAGACAGAGATTAGTAGCAGGTACAATTCAATGCAGAGAGGTCTGTTAACACAGTGAGTGAGAAATACCAGTTGTAGTCAATCATGATCGCTAATAAGAAGTTAATAGGCTGTCGCCTTGTCAAGTTAAAAGACACTGTAGAGCCTTCAGCATCACTTATTAAGTGAGTGTGTGTATATACAGGTGCTGGTTATATAATTAGAATATCATCAAAAAGTTGGTTTATTTCACTAATTCCATTTAGAAACTGCAAGTTGTATAATGTATACATTCACTCCACACAGACTGATATACTTCAAGTGTTTATTATTTTAATTTTGATGATTATAACTGACAACTAATGAAAACCCCCAATTCAGTATCTCAGAAAATTAGAATATTGTGAAAAGGTTCAATATTGAAGACAGCTGGTGCCACACGCTAATCAGCTAATTAACTCAAAACACCTTCAAAGGCTTTTAAATGGTCTCTCGGTCTATTTCTGTAGGCTACACAATGATGGGGAAGACTGCTGACTTAACAGTTTTCCAAAAGACGACCATTGACACCTTGCACAAGGAGGGCAAGACACAAAAGGTCATTGCAAATGAGGCTGGCTGTTCACAGAGCTCTGTGTCCGAGCACATTAATAGAGAGGCAAACAGAAGGAAAAGATGTACAAGCACTTCATGCTTCCTGCTGCTGACCAACTTTGCATGGAGATGCAGGTTTCATTTTACAACAGGACTCGGCACCTGCACAATGCCAAAGCTACCAGTACCTGGTTTAAGGACCCTGTTCTAATTGACCAGCATACTCACCTGAACTTAACCCTGTAGAACATCTATGGGGTATTGTGAAGAAGAAGATGCGATATGCCAGACCCAACAATGCAGAAGAGCTGAAGGCCACCATCAGAGCAACATGGGCCCCCTGTGCCACAGACTGATCGGATCAATGCCACCCCGCAGTAATTCATGCAAAAGGAGCCCCAACTAAGTATTGAGTGCTGTACATGCTCATAATTTTCATGTTCATACTTTTCAGTTGGCCAAGATTTCTAAAAATCCTTTCTTTGTATCGGTCTTTTGTAATATTCAAATTTTCTGAGATACTGAATTTAGGGGTTTCATTAGTTGTCAGTTATAATCATCAAAATTAAAAGAAATACACACTTGAAATACACACATCAGTCTGCGTGGAGTGAATGTATACATTATACAACTTCCACTCAGTAAAATAAATCTTTTTGATGATATTGTATAACCAGAACCTGTATATGACCCTGTATGTGTACTTTTGACTCTGTGACTTAGAGAAAATCTTAAATAAATTCAAACGGGTGTACCCAATTCTTGTTTTTTAAAGCCATAAAGGATGTGTATGCTCAATCATCCCCTGCCCTGGAAAAAGAAGACAGAAATCATTAAAAAGCCTAAAATGACCATAACACTAATGCTAGTGATGAGTGTATGTAAACTTGTAACCAAAATTGCATTAGAAGGATTTTTGTTGAAGTTCTGTATTTTAAGAATAGAGAAGCATTAGCCCTCTAATAGACTGGCAAGCTGTGTAGTGTGTACCCTTCCTCTCATCCTATGACAGCTGGGATAGGCTCCAGGAAATCCACAACACAGAACTGGATAAGCAGAAGACAACAGATGAATGGAGGAAGAATAGACAATAAGAAAAAAACATGTTTCAAGGAAAAAGACAAAATACTATTCTGAGGGAAGCAAAAGTTAAATTGTTGAGAATTAAGTTGTTTCAAATCCAACTATATCATTAGTGCATCGCTGCTGGATCCTCAACAAAATGCCTTGTGTAGATGAGTTAACGAAAGCGTACTTTCGGCACACAAACACGGTGTGGAATAAGTATGGGGGCTTTGAAGAGATGGTGCAGAAAACTGTTCAGAAGAGAGAGAAAAAACACAAACTTGGAAGAGTTGGCTTCATTTGTGCAGAGTGATATAACTGGCAATGGACAAACACAATGATATCAATGTGTACGGCTTTAGCCAGTGTGAAGGATGTATGTTGTATCAGAAGATCAGGCTGTGACATGAGAAATTCCCGTGAACTAAGGGAGTTGACCTCATTCTCAAGACTTCGGTTTAATTCTCAAAATGAAACGTTTAAAACAAAAATATTTCTTTTTGTGGCTCCGATGTTACTGAGGTTTGCAGTAAACTTGCTGCAACCACAGAAGTAAGAAACGAATGACCTTCAGCTGGTGCTGAGAAATAAGACTCAAATCAAAAATAAACTAGGATGTAGCATACTCTGCCTTCTCTCAAAAGCTTTAGAAGATTGAAGGAACTCTTCGGTGATGATAATGAGAACAAAAACACACAAATACAAGAAGAAAGGCCACAGTGTGCTTGTTTTTACTTCAGTGGCTGATATAGCAGCAGAACTGATCCTTGGTTTGGACCTTGCCTAATTAATGTGTCAAAATAACCGTGGTAACAGACTCTCAGGTCGCTCATTCGATCATCCTGTGACACAGTTTGTCTTACTTTACATTTTTCTGTCATTTAAATTGTGTTTGGAAGTCTTTCTTGCTTATTGTTTGCCAGGCATTTTTGTTCTAATTAGGTGTAATCCTTTGTTTGGTTTATAATCTCACTGTTGCAGGCCTAGCAGAGTGCGTTTGGAGTAAAGTTTTAGCTCATAATAGACATGGAAATAAGGAGAAGTAAGTTTTCTCTTTGACTCCACTTTTACAGTTTTGTCTTATCTATTGAATATGCTCAAGTTTGGCACGTAAGACGTAAGACTGTTTATATTATTAAACTTACCAAACGTTCTTTAACTGATTACTGAGCACTTACCTAGGTGAGATCCTAAAAGTAACGTTTTATATGCTACATAGCTTTCTCGAGGTCTTAGTTCTTGCAGATGAGTGATAAATGTTGATGAGATTCAAAGCTATTTAAATTAAACACCTTCCAATTAGTTCACACTGATGCTCGTCCCAAAGGTGATCACACCCTAATCTAATGGCTTATTATGAGTAAAAAAATTCATCCATCACAATATTCACACATTGCTTCTTTGATATATGAGTGTTTGTTATTTTTTCATGAAACAGGTCTCATATAAACTGGCCTGTTGGGTGTTTAGCCAAGAGTGAAAATAAAGCAGAACAACAGAGGTGTGAAAGCCAGGCAGCCTGGGGCAGTGCTCTGCCCCGGGCACTGCACATACCCAGATGTGATGAGCTTGTTATCTGTGTTATTTACTGGCAGGCTCTACTGCCCTCAGGGCTTTCATCGTCTCTCTCAGGCGATGTGAATTCTCATGATTGGGTTCTATAATTTTAAGGCCAAGGTAATGTCTGTAGCCTAGTCTTTTTCCCTCTACCTCTTTCTACCGGTCTCTCGGCCTCTCTCCATTTCTCTGGACTTACACTTTCAGGATCTCTGTCTGAACCAAGGGTAGCAAACAATACAGACAAAATTGAAAACTGAACATATACATTGACTAATTTTTAGCCAAAAATAGTGAAAATATTGCTGCAAGACCTTTTATTACGTAGGAACAATTCACTAAAGGCAAAAGTTAGAAAGTACTAAGAATGAGACAAGTTAAAGGACTTAAAAAAATGTTAAAGAAGTGAGAAAAACGTTTAAAAAAAAACAAAAAAAAAACCTAATACTAAAGCTCATCAGTTTGACCTGTGTGTTCAGTCTCTGAAATAATGACTAGCTGTAGGCAGGTTGTGGATTGATAACAGTGTTGGCAGTTCAATCCCAGGCTCCTTTCCACACATTGAGTAAGACATTGGCTTTAACGTCTTGATTAGTGGATTGCATAGTGGCTTGCTGCCATAGGTGTGCTGCCAGTGGGTGAATGAGAGGCAGCTTGTGGAGCACTTACAATAAAAGCACTATATAAATGCAATCCAACAAAACAAAACCACAAATCACTTTGAACAGGAGCATCAGATATTCCACCTAAAAGATGATGACATTGATATTTAATGTGTCTAGACAACAACTGCTTATCTACGTGTTTTACATCTCATTATCCATATTACTGCTCAGACATCATGAGCATCTTTTTACAGACTGCAGGCTTTCAAGTGATTTGTGGAGTTTCCAGGTTTATCATTTTATAGTTATAGTTATATATATTATAGGGTCTTTACATTTCAGTATAAAGCACCTTGAGTCTTTATGTTGCTATTGTGAATATTAGCTGAAGCATTACACACTATATGCAGTTTGTCCTGCATAGAATTCTATTAAACGATAGCTCTCTGTCAAAGAATGAAAGACAGATTTAATACCTTTACTGAATACAGATGGACCAAAACTCCCAGTCAACCCTTGAAATACCATTTGTAGTCTTAAATATTGGATGAAAATAACAGCACAAAGAACTTTCATATATTAGATATAATAAGATATATTTTAGACCTTTCTAATTTGCATTTTTATGTGGTGTGTTTTTAGGAAGCTTGAACTGACTGAAGGCGATTCATGTGAGGGAAAACATACATTTAGTTTGGTTCCCCAACATGAAAGGTTGTTTCAGGATTGCTTTACCTTAGCCAAAATGACTGAACCAAAAGGCTAGATATTAAATTTTTGCAAATGTGTGCAATATTCAGGACTGTGACACCTTACTTCTGGTGTCTGAGATTTGCGAGCTGTTCTTTGAAGACGCCCAACAGAAAACCAATTTAAGGTTCCAAGCCTTGTGTGTGCTTAGTAGTAGGTGGTAAATAACTTTTCAAAATCACAACATATATAGCATTGTAAATATAGCATTGAATACCAAGCATACACACACACACACACACACATATATATATATATATATATATATACTATGCTCTATTGATGAATATGTTAGCTTATTCATGTCTTTTTATTCTCCTTCCTAACTGGTTCTACTGCTTCTTCTGCATAATGAACACCAGCTGCCTCATTAAGACTAAAAACGGTCAGCTAACACTATACTTCTGTATCAGCGAGGATGATACAGAGGATGACTAATGAGTGTGCATGACATGGAGCTTTGTAGGTGGAAAAATCGTTGGAGGTCTGGACTGGTCCAAGCTGTACTGGAATACCTGTCAAATGTAATGCCATCATTTTTAGAGTCAGGTCAAATATCACCAGGTTCTGTCAGCAATAGTCTTGTGACCGAATCTGTTATCTCTAGCTTATTAGAGATAAGCTGTTCTGTACTGGAAACCTCTGCAAACTAACCATAGTATCATGCTCAGCAAGTCAGAAACACATTTATTCATATGGATATATGTAAGAAAGAACATATGTGTGCACATACTGTTGAATTACTGCTACTTTTCATGACATTAGTGCACCTTCAGGTGAATGCAAGGGTTGATGGGCAGGTCATTTTCATGCTCCATCCAGCTGTTTACCTGATAACCACAGGAACAGATATAACAGTGCACATGTGTGCTTTGTATATTTACTAGCAGTATTGACTTCACAGCCACTGTGTTTGTTGCATGTGTGTGTGTCTAAATGTGTGAGCAGGTAGATGTAGGGAGCCTTTACTCTGAGCCTGGAAAGTGATGTTGCTGTGGTGATGATCAAAGGAGAAATACTGCAATAGCTGTGAAAGAAGCTGGGCAAGAAAGTTGATACAGTTAAACATTAAAATACCACCTCAGAAAAGATGGGTGACACACAGATACACACAAATGCACAGATACGTAAAAATAAAGCTGTGTAAACAAAAGTAATATATGTGCTTAGCTCTTTTCTCATAGTAACACCTTTTCTGTGTGACTCTTTTTCTCGTCATATAACACTTTCCCACTTACACAGTGTAAATGCTGGCTTTGTTGCATTTTGAGAAGATGAAGACAAAGTTAGGGATAATTTGTTTGAAGAAAATCATGCTGGACAGAATCTGCATGCTTCATGCGCAAATCATCTGTGAATCTTTTTACATTAGCCCCTCTAATAGCCAATGACGTCAGTGGTTCCAACTTTGGGCCCAGCAATTAGTCAGTGCTGTGCCCAAGCCAGCTCTTTTGGCACCGACATCAATGCATTTTCGCTGAATTGGATGGAGCCGTTTCAAGATTAGGCACTGCCACTGGCATGAGTAACTAGATCCTGTCATCTTTTTTTTTTTCTTTTGTGGTTGCAAATTCACTTTTTAAGATTATATGTTCATAACAACCATTTTCCCGTCTTTATGTGCCATACTGCAGTATGGCACATAAAGACGGGAAAATGGTTGGTCTTTGTGTTCTTCCTGTGAACCTTTGAACCCATCTGTGTTAGCCCAGTCTGCTTTTTTTCTGACACAGCATCTGCCCAACACCTCCACATCTTTTAGTTACCTCAGCACTTTAACATCTTGCATTAGTGGTGGGTGTGTTTGGTCATCAGATTGGCCCAAGTAAGCCAAAGAGATGTGGAAGTACATCGCCTTCCCTCACTTACTTACTCTCAAGTCCTCATTTCATAGACACCCATGTGAGCATTATTTTTGAATGCTTGGTGCATAAAATATATTACTAAAGAGCAATACAAGTCTAGCCTTTTCTGTTCAATTAACCTTTCCTCACGCTAAATCCATTACAAATATAACTAGATCAGCAGGTTCTATAATACTCATTCAATCTTAGGAGTAATGTATTTGAATTATTAATGTTTTGTTGGTATTCCAGATCAGATTACAGGCTTTTAAATGTCTGCCTGCTCCATTCAAGCTTTAGCTGAATGGGCAGTTAGCTTCCTCTGCATTAAAGTCTGAATAACACACAGTGACTACACGACAGTGATTTTATTTTCAAAATCTATTAATGTTTTATGTACACATAAGAAGACTGGCCTGTGACTAAAGAGTAATTTATACAGTAATGCGGCCTGCATATATATTTTCAGTCAGGCACTTAAAAGGGGGATTATTATTCTTAGAAAGAACTGGTAAAGTTGAAATGCTTTATTCTCTCGGGAGCAGGCTGCTATGCATGAGTTGTCTTTTTTCTTGTCCTCAATGTGTGATAAACCTACTCAGTGTGTTGAGGAAGTAAAAATGATGTCTGCATGTCTGTAAACTGTGGTGATCGTTGTTCAGGTTGCTGTGCAGGTAGAAGCAGTGAAGCAAGGCCATGCCATTGTCACCACAGAAGTGGACCGGTACAATATTGGCTCCATGGTAACACTGGCCTCCCACACTTCGCTCAGCGTGCATTCAGGGGACTTGCCTGTAATGCATGTGTGCATGTGAGAGAGAAGGGGGGTATGAGAGCAGAGGTTGCTGATTGACCTATTTTCAGGCTGTTTGTATGAATTGGGATGAAGGGAGAAATGATGGGTATTTTAATGATGCCGCAGGGGACTTGTGCATTGCTTCCTCCCCTGATACGACTTTCACTGACATAACTGACATAACTGGGCTACTTGTAAACCCTCTGCATATTATACCCACAGTGAAGACCCAAACTCCACTTATATCTTTAAGCCCCAGTTCACTTTTTCCTTTCTTTTTCACTTAAATGACTTTTTGTGTCTTTGTGTGTGTGTGTGTGTGTGTGTGTGTGTGTGTGTGTGTGTGTGTGTGTGTGTGTGTGTGTGTGTGTGTGTGTGTGTGTGTGTGTGTGCGTGTGGGTGAATGTCTCGTCT
>VUQR01014564.1:1837-11963 GCA_015108515.1 Hemichromis elongatus | reverse complement strand
GTGTAATCAATAATTGTAAATGTAAATGTTATCAGGAAATGTAAATGTTATCAGGAGAGGGTTTTCAGGAAACACTGTTAAATGTTCAGTTTCTATGCCATATGTTAAAACAAGATCTAGAGTGTGATTAAAGTGGTGGGTGGGCTCTTTTACATTTTGAGAGAAGCCAATTGAGTCTAATAACAGATTAAATGCCATGTTGAGGCTGTCATTTTTAACATCTACATGGATGTTAAAATCCCCCACAATAATTATTTTATCTGAGCTGAGCACTAAATCAGAGAAAAAGTCTGAGAAATCAGACAGAAACTCTGTGTATGGCCCAGGTGGACGATAGATGATAACAAATAAGACTGGTTTCTGAGTTTTACAGCTGGGGTGGACAAGGCTAAGGATTGGACTTTCAAATGAATTAAAAGTCTGTCTTGGACTTTCGTTGATTAATCTCATAAACAAATTTATCCCATATAACCTGTTTTAAATCTATTTTTATGTTTTATGATTTTGTAAACTGCCTTTTTTATGATTGCTTTGTTCTGCTGTGTACAGTGTCCTTGAGTGTTCTGAAAGATGCTTTCAAATAAAATGTAGTATCATTATTATTATTTATCATTGACGTTAAGCCATCAAGGGGAATGGCTGCTGAGGGAAGATGATGACACCACTTCACAACTTCAGTTTCACATGACCTTTAATCTGATGTTCCTCAGTCATCTCCCAGAAAAGTCTCATATTTAATAATGACACTCTGACGGCCTCTTAGAAGTGTTCTCTATGGCAGGTAACAACACAGTAATTTGTGAATTTTTGCACCGACCATTGAGTGACCGGGTTATGACTGTGCAAATCCTGGTGATAATCTTTCTTTGTATCAACATGTTGCTCATTGTGACCTTTTTTAAAAAGGAATGTTTTTACACATCTGCTCGCTATATCCTATTTTTTGTCACATTACTGTCAGACAGCTTTTTGTTACTCATGACCGATATCCTACTTATCTTCACCAATTTCAGATGTTCGTTCCAAGTGTGGTTGTGTATAATTATCACTCTTTTTGTGCTTGTGTATTCTATTGTCACACCAGTTACTCTGACAGCAATGACTCTGGAGCGCTATGTTGCCATTTGTATGCCCCTTCGTCATGGTCTGCTGTGCTCCACACGCAGCACTAAGTACTGTATCCTGATCATTCATGGCCTCAGCTCTGGGCCATGCATTGTTATTATTTCCATGTTTTTTGCTACTGCTTCACTTAGTGTCTACAAACAATACACAGTTTGCTCTGTTGAAATGTTTATGCTTTATAGATGGCAGGATCATGCTCGCTCAGCTGTAAGTCAGTTGTATTTCATGACTATGGGCATTGCTATTGTTTTCTCATATGTTCAAATAATGAAAGTGGCTAAAGCTGCATCAGGAGAGAATAAGAAATCAACACAAAAAGGACTGAGAACAGTGATCCTTCATGCTTTCCAACTGCTCCTCTGTCTCATTCAGCTGTGGAGTCCATTCATAGAAACAGCTGTCCTTCAGATTGATGTCAACTTATTTAGAGAATTGAGATACTTTAACTATGTATTATTCAGTCTTGTTCCAAGGTGTCTGAGTCCTCTCATCTATGGCCTCAGGGATGAAAAATTCTTTCTTGCTTTGAAAAATCACATGCCTACTTCATCCTTTTCGAAAAAACGTGTGAATTGACAAAGTACATGATATTAATAATGATAACATCCATAATTCATTAATTTAGACAATATTGACAAGCATGTAATGATTAATTTCATATAACTTAACAAGTACAATTTACACTGAAGTTTTAAAAAATAAAAATGTAAATAATAAGAGTTAGTTTATCTCATTTGAAGAATTTACTGTAGAGTGTCTACACAATATGTGGAAGAATAAATAAAATAATAAGTATTTGTGTTTTTCCATGCTTAAAATCAGATCTACTGAGAGGCTAAATAAGAATAATCTTCTTTTGAACTTGTAAAAACAAATGTATTTCTCTGTCTTTAGGCACAGACATGTTTAATCAGCAAGATCAAACACTTGATGATCATTTACTGCAATATAAATGAAACTAAATGGAATTTTCCAGGATATAATATGTTCATTAATTGAACACCTAAATCATGCCATGGTAATTTAAGATTAGGTGACAGGGCATCAAACATGGATGACCAACACATCTTATAACAATTATAATTTTTAACAAATAGAGATTTTCTTTTACTACTGTTATGTAGATGTAAAAAAAAACACAATTATTTTGGCACACAGATTAATTTTATTATATCATTATAGCAAAACATATATTATATTTCACTTATGGATAGGGTAGAAGGGTGTCTGTCAAGAAGTCATTCTAAAGGAAGAGAAACAGCAATAAAAGGCTGAAGTATGCCACAATTACACAAGAACTGCCCTGACAGTTAATAGTAACAAGCTGTAATGATTTATCCAACTTGGAAATTTCTTGGTTCAACTCATCATTAATACACATTAATGGGATTTATGGGAGTGGTACATCAGTACCTGTTTCCCATTTTACTAGTGGTGTGCAATAATGCATATTTTGGTACCGATCGGAAATATGGGCCAGTATTGCGGATATCGATACTGAGACTTTTCAATAAGTAAGGTGGATGCATCATTGAATTACTAAATCTCAAATAATTTTCATGCTTTATTATTATGGCTGTTCTGCGATGCTACTGCAGGTGACATCGACTCACCTGCAATGTATCTACAATCACACCTCGCCAGCTTAAAACCTGCAGTCTGCATGTGTTGTTGGAGTGGTGGTGACGACTGGCAGCGGAAGAGCTGCAGCCATTGAATGTACTGTTACAGAAATCGTATGATTATTGTAAGGGTGGACAGCAAGCGGGAATGTGCAGGCGACTGCCAAAGTGAACACTTCCCCGAGTCTGGGGCGTGGATGGTCCGGGCCGATTCCCTCGCCTGCTCGCGGAGGGGGGAGTAGGATTGGCCGGATGGCTCCCCGGCCTCAGGGGCAAAGGGGGTCATGTGGCAGGGTGTGTTCTGGGATTCCGCTGCAGGTGTGATGGACTCACCTGCACGACATCTACAATCACGCCTCGCCGGCTTAAAATCTATGCTCTGCTCTGTGGTGCTCTTGGTGGTGATGTGTACGGCTGGCAGTGGGACAGCTGCAGCCGTTGAATATACTGTTACAACAACACACAGCAAAGTTGAAAAACAGCCCGAAGTGACTTTAAAGACACCACAATGATTTTACTGTAGAAACATGAACAGGTAGAAATGGAGACTGCAAGCCTGATTGCTTAGTACTGTTACCTGTTAGAGATCAGGCCCTGGCTGCTTAGCTGTGGTCCCCAAACACTCAGCTTTAACATCACTTGGGACTTTGGGTTCTTGGCTAGCATTGCATTAGCATGTGTCTTGGAGATGTTTGCAAAGAGCTGAAGTTCTGTTAGCAGTATAATGCGGTTGTTTCTGTTCCTGGATGCAGTTCACACTTTACCTTCATGCTCATGTACCATATGCTTTTGTGCATTAAAAATAAAGTAATGCCCATAGTGCTATTATTGCCACTAGCTGGTTGTCCCAAAGGTGTGCAGGGAGAAAACATTTTAAAAAGAAAAGAATGATTTTTTGTTTTGTTTTGTTTTGCTATCTGCTCGTCAATAACTGAAGAACCTTTCTAACAAAGTAACAGCATAATTTTAACTGTAACTGTAACTTTGTTCCATGTTACCACCAAAACAGGAAACAACACTGATCTAAGCTAACTTGTAACATAGCTCTCTCAACAGCCTACCAGGCCAAAGAAGAGAAAGAAAGTCAATATTACATTGATATGTATATTTTGGTAAACTGTGATTAAATATTGTATTTGGCATTTATACTATGTCAGTAAATTTATATTCTGTTCAGGAAATCACCAATTCTGTTCTGATCATATTGTTAGTACTATATCACCGCATTAGAGCACTTTGCACTCAGACTGCGGGCTTACTTGTGGTTATCTATAAATAAAATAGACAGCAGTCCTCCTCTGTGGAACTAGCTTCCAATATGGAATATAATAAAACATATAGTTAGGGCTGGATCAGGTGACCCTGAATGTTCCCTTAGTTATACTGCAATAGGTCTAGGCTGCTGGGGGATTCCCATGATGCATTGAGTAGTTCTTCTTCCGTCACTTTTCTCACTCACTATGTGTTAATAGACCTCTCTGCATTGAATCATTAATTGTTATTAATCTCTGGCTCCCTTCCACAGCATGTCTTTTGTCCTGCCTTCCTCCCCTCACCCCAACTGGCCAAGGCAGCTGCCGGCCCCTCCCTGAGCCTGGTTCTGCTCATTTTTGGGTTTCCCTCTGTATGTATTGATGTAAGGTCTACCCTACATTATAAAGAGCCTTGAGATGACTGTTGTTGTGATTAGAACATTTGAAATGAAACGGGAAAAAAAAACTTAGAAAACTTAAAAACAATGGAGGACACAATCATTTTATGTAAAAAAAAATATTTGTTACAGTCTTTGTTACAGCAAAACATATATTGTAATTCACTAATGGATAAGAATCACTGGAACAAAATAATAGTGATTCTATTGTTTTCTTACATTTACTAATCTAATAAATAGTCTTAAATAAAAAATATATGCAACAGTAAGTAATTCCCAAGTGGTTTATTATTAATTTTGTTTCCAAAATTAGCCTTTTTGTTTGCTTTCTTCTTCTGTGAAAGCAAACATGAAAATATCTCAAAGTAGGAAAGCTATAGCTATAGCAAACAAAAGTAGAAAAGAAGTTTTCAAAGGTGAAGTCATATTACTTTGAAATCAACAACACTTGCACTTGTTTTCCTGTTTTCTCATATCTGTGTCTTAGTCCTCTCGTAGATAAGCCTCATGCGCCTCAAGCTCATCACTATCCTCAAGGAAGGCAGCATATTCTGCCATCCTCTGGATCTCTTCTACTTTTGTCTCAGCCAACTTCTTATCTGCCTCTGCAGAAAGTTTCTGTGCTTCTTCCACCTGCGACCGGGCTACCTGGATGTTTGTCCTCATTGAGATGGATGCCAGCTGAGCTCCTGGAAACACAGATTCATTTTGTCAGATTTCTGAGCAAAAATGTAGGCGTGTACAACTATTCCCAGAACTTTCCAAAGTAACAACACATGTTGAAAAACTTATTTTAATGAGTTAATTCAACCATGATTCAGGAAAACATTCTTCTCACCTGAAGTGCATGCTGCCTCAGCTGCCATTTTACACAGGCTGATGGCATTGATCCAAGCTGATTCATAACGTTTGCATTCAACTAGTCTTTCACTAGCCTGTTAGGACAAAGAGAAGAGACAAACTCAATATTTTCTTTGCATAAAAACAAATCTTCAAAGTTCAAACTCAACACAAAAATACAATAAGCATTTGTTTTGAGGACAAAGAGGACAACACACACTAACCTCTGCTCGCCAGCCACTGATCGCTTGCTGGAGTGAATCCTCCTCTGTTGCGGTCATTTTTCCCAATGAGGCTAAATATCGTCTTTGAAAAGCAATACGTGAGTGCACAGCCTGTGAGCAAACAGAGGGAACACAAGCAGTCAGTTACAGTACACAGCAACCATTGAAATGATAAACTCAGACGAGTTTGTAGGACACTGAATGAAAGGTATCTCGGGCTACTTCTATAAGTTCTAATCAGATAGATAAAACTTTATGTGGGAATTGTTTTAAATTTTAACCATTGTCTCTCAGTTTTCCTAAATTTGTCAAAATTAAATTAAAGTTTATTGTCACCATATTTAATATTAGGCTGAAAGCTGCTGCAGTATATTACTGAATAGATATGTCCAGATATTTTTTCCCTTTAATGTTTGCATTGAATTCTTATGAAGCTATTTTTTAAATATCTTTTGGAATATGAAGTTTTGCAAAATATGTCTTACATACGGTAAAAATCTACCTTTGAATAGTCTGCAAGAGCATCGACATAAGCCAAGGTGGTCTGGGACAGGAAAGTACACGAGCTGTCTGTAATCACTGAGGCAGCTCTTCTGATCAGAGAGTCATGCGAGAGGTTTTCCACTTGCTGTAAACAGGGAGAAAAAAAATATCATGTTTTTAAGTCTTTTCTTTAGTTTCTCCATATGTATATTATCTATAAGAAGAAGAAATTTTCCTGAAGAGTTAACATTAGTGCAGTTGTAGGTGACTGGACTAATTCATACTTCTATGTTATACTTGGAGACTCACCCACCTGTGTATAAGGGACGGCGCAAAGCCCACGGGCAACGCTTAAAGACGCTATGCTCATGTGTGAAGGCTTTGTCAGCTCCCCAAACTTCTGGTTTCCAGGCATCCTGCTCTCAGAGCTGCTGTAAAAACAGTGCAGCACATTAAAATAAGGACCAGCAAACAAATTAATGATATTTCAGTTTAAAATGCTGTGACTTATGGTTCGATTTGGACCAACTTGTGGCAAATTTTAATTATCACCAAAGACCAAGGTTTCGTATTAACTTTGTAAAGCTTTTTTATGGATATTTATTCATAACTTACCTGAGGAAGCGAACGCAGGCTGCTCCTCTCCGGAGCACGCTCTTGCTGGTCCGCAGCACTGAAATGTCTATCTGATTCCGCACAAGTCCTGTGGCGGCACGGCTCGCACAAACCGAACACTGACGAACAGCTTGCATTTTGAAGGTTAATTTGATCTGCTCCAGTTACAGAGTCTATTTCTCTAATCTGTAAAATAAGTTCCTGGCTGCAGGTTTTACTGTTCAGTTTAAACCTTGCACTTTTCTAACTGTTCCCTTGTCTTAGTAAAAGTCTTACTTGCTAGAGAGGTTTGAGTCTGCTCTGTGAATAAAAGCTATCATGTCTTGTGGGTACTTATACTGACTCAGCACCACTCAATTACGCAAAAGGCATTGATCTGTTGACTGTCCCTGTAAATGTACGTATTTGGTGTTATCTGCAAAACCCTGTAGATACGTGCAGGTTAGAGACCATTTGTGCTGGTTGTGCACTTTCTATCCCTTTTACTATCTGTATCACTGTGTAGGTTTACATGTATAAATGAAAAGGCCAGATGCAGTTAATGGCAAAAAGTTTATCAACTTTCATTACTGTTTTCCACAATAAAAAGTTTATTTTATTTCATAATGTCCAAATTAGGGTTAGGGCAGAGCAGAAGAATGATAAAGAACAAATCAAATCATAATCATTTCTTGTACTGATGCATAACTACAATGAAAACCAGTAGCCACTGCCCAGAATAAATAAACCACTGGGAGCTGCATTTTGGGTAATGTAGGTGTTTTGAGGCGGCCTTATTAAAACTAATAATATCAGATGTCATAAAACCACAATGAGATAACACAAGAGCAAAAGATTGGAAGCAGGGCTGATGGGCACACTCAAATGAGAAAATGAGACAGGTGAGACCAAGGATCAAGTGAAAATAATTAGGAAATTACAGGTGGCGCAAGAGAAAGGTAGCAAGTAAAACAACAAAAGATGCACAAGGGAAAGTTTCCAAAATAAAATGAAGTACTATAACTTGTGTACCTCGTCCAGTCATGGCAAACTATACTCCCTGAAGAGGTAGGTCTGTCACACTTCAGGTAGACTTGGGCACATATATAGTGCGTTTACTATCTGTGCCCGACGCCAGCTTTTTTTCAACAACTACCTCTGTGAAAATCACTATGTTGTGTGTAATTTATAGTACCATAAATCTATCAGTTTGCATACGGATTTCCATACAGTCTAATAGGGAGAAGGGTTTTCACCTATTGCAGGTCACTGAGTGTTGATAGCCTATACATCAGTCGAATGGTTGACAAATGGACTGGAATAGGGAAGGGAACAATAGTGAAGTTCACTGAGAATGTGAGAAGTAGCAAAATAATGAATAATTTCCTTGTCTGCATTACACACTTATTTCACTTTCTCTGCGTTTCTCTCTCTCTGTGCCAGTTAAAGTTCCAGTTAAAATCAATTGGCCAAAAGTTTGGCAATTGCCCTTTGTCTGATGCACTGAAAGTGAGTTATTTGCTGAGCTGGGTTCAAAAGCAGAAAGTTTGTTTTGGACAGAGACTGTGGCCCAGTCCTCTGGGGTCCTCATTACTGACGCAGAACTTGCGTAAACAGCTGACAAGCCCCCATGAGCTGCTCTCTACAGAGTCAACTTGTTTGCCAAACAAAAGAAAACTTCAGGTTGCTCAATGGGACTCGAGAGCTTTGTGTTAATAATCAGCTAGTCTGTTAATTACTAAGCGGGGGACATGGTTACATGCCCTCTAACAGCGCTCTGGAGATTCAACACTCAATGAAGAAACACCTCTTAATAGATTTCATCACCTTTTTTGAAAACAATACTGTCGTTACACCTGCAACTCTCTGCTCTGATTACCAACTTCAGTAATGTTGTGCAAGAGTGTTAAACATTGTCACAAAAAGATAATGCACTATGTCAAAGATACAAGAATTTTGTGCCAGTAGGGTGTTTGCAATTTTTTACAAGGCCCTGGACAAAAGTCTGAGCAGCATATATTAGTACAGACCTGAAAATTACAGTTGGAGGATATACACAAATTAAATGGTACGTTTTGTTCAAAACATTCAGGTCATTCCTGCTGGAGTTCTTATATACAAAGGTCCACATATTTGTCCTCCTATATGGCAAAAACATTACTTCTCCAATGTTCAGCTAAACAGATTATACCAGCAGTTATCATCGTTATAACCTTACTGAACACTTAATAACATATCTGAACATAATCTTGGACCTTATTAAGAGTCTGATAGTCTGTTTAAGTAGCTTTGAGCATGTCTTCTCATTATATTTGATGCTGACAACCTTTGGCAATCTGGACAATCCACTACAAACTAAGGTAGTTTAGTATGACCAGGTAGAGAAAACCCAAAGCCAAATCTTAGCTCGATGTCTAAATTCTTGACCAGTGATACTCCATTTAGAGCTGCTAGACCAAATCTGGGCCACAGTGTACCATCTAGCCCATTATCAAATGTTTTTCAATGTAAAATGTAAAAATAAACATCTTAAAGCATTAGCTTCTTGTACTTGCATTTTCTCTCACAGTCATGTCAAACATATAACCAGAACGGGCCCACCATGTCCAATCTAGAGGATGGTTTTAAAAAATGTGGAAATTTCAAGAACAAAATGGTACATTTTGGAGCTGCATCTGCATTTTCGTCAGTATTACAGTTTTTTTTATGTTAAAGTCAACATCAATGACATATCATAAAACAAAGGCAGTTTTTTTTTTGTCACCTTTTTTTCTTAGCTTAGGGTTGAGCATGATGATGGTTTTATGGTTAATTTGTTTTATATTAACATTAAACAACCAGGTTTACCTTCTAAAAACTATGAAGAGACAAATGAAAAACACTGTGATCCAACTATGCAGGAAAAATAATATGAAATGATAATTTCATATCATTTTTGTTAGTAGAAGTAGGTCAAGAAACAGCTGGCTCAACTAACCCAGATAACTTTAAAGGTGTCCACTCAGCAAAGTCAGCGTGTTGCCAACAATTGATACCAGAGCTCCCATTCCAGCTGGAAGAGGCTCGAACCAGTGACTGATTCAGCAACGTACATTTAAAGGGGCATTTTTGGCTTTTCTACTGTGTTTGAGCCTTTTTCCGTGACCTTAAAGTACATCTGCTCAAAGGGCCTTCATTCTCGCCAGCTCAAAGTCTGGCACATAACTCAACTGAACCATCATTACATAAGAGGCTTCCAACGTGGAGCCAAGTTCAGCAAACTGGGCTACTTTTAAGCATGTGGGATGGAAAAACACTGAGCTTCGGAAGTTAATTACTGTGCTGGTTTATTATCATTTAGGTATTTTTTATGCTTGGGTGTAGATTTAAATAATTTGCACATCTAGATTATAAAGTTTACAATATACATTACAATTTTGGGCCTACAGGCTTTTCAGAAGGACATTTAAATCAAATTTCCTCAAGCCTGGTGACATTAATGCTAGTTCCAAAAGCATGTTGCCAAAATGAAACTTTCTAGTAAAAAGTAAACATGAAAATGAAAAGCTATGATTTTTTTTTTTTTTTTTTTTAGCATACTTTCTGTA
>VUQR01014562.1:6389-28248 GCA_015108515.1 Hemichromis elongatus | reverse complement strand
CCGGGGGATTCCCATGATGCATTGAGTTTTCCTTTCCAGTCACCTTTCTCACTCACTGTGTTAACAGACCTCTCTGCATTGAATTGTACCTGCTACTAATCTCTGTCTCTCTTCCACAGCATGTCTTTATCCTGTTCTTTTCTTCTCTCACCCCAACCGGTCGCAGCAGATGGCCCCGCCCCTCCCTGAGCCCGGTTCTGCCGGAGGTTTCTTCCTGTTAAAAGGGAGTTTTTCCTTCCCATCGTCGCCAAAGTGCTTGCTCATAGTGGGTCATATGATTGTAGGGTTTTCTCTGTATGCACTATTGTACAATATAAAGCGCCTTGAGGCGACTGTTGTTGTGATCTGGCGCTATATAAATAAAATTGAATTGAATTGAATTTATTCCCATCGTCATTTTAGCTGCAAGCTGTAAAATTCAGCTCACTGACCAGTAGAAGTTTGAACAAAAGTCAACTTTCTTCTAGTGTTCTCACATTTCTCCGATGCATTTTCTGTAACATGGTCTTTTCTCAGACCCAACCAAGTAGTGTTTGTATGTTTGCAATCCTAGCTCAAAAACAAACAAACAAGGGAAACCATGCAGCCCAACCAGCTCCAGCATTTGAGTTTTCTCATATTCACCACCATTCTTTTTCTCAGCCCATTACCACATGGCTCAAGCCAAGCTATGTTGTCTCTTTGTTTCCCATACGCTTGGATTGATCTGACATGGTCCCGTCTCCAGCAACATAATGGCCATCAAGATACATAGGAACTCAGTACAATCTGACTGGCTTGAACAATACCAGCAACAATACCGACACATAATGACAATTCAAGCCAGACAGCTTTCACTGAACAATGGTGTATGTTGCAGTGTGCTGTATGCTTCAGTGTGTGTGTGTTTTAGTAGATTTAAGCCCAGCAGGTCGTCCAGAGACCCTCCCTCCTTAGTGGTTCACCAAATTGTCTATATTGTTTAACTACGTCCCATCTCCTAATCACCCTGACAACCAAATTCATACACGCACGCACACACACACACACGCACACATACACGCACACACGCACACACACACACACACACACACACACAGGGATACCCAGAGCTCACTGCACAGCTCACTGTCGTTTGGCAGTGTACACAAAATGTGGACTAAATACAAAAGAAGAAGATTCCCTACTTGCTTTGTGTTCTTCAGTCTCAGGTCCTCTACAAAAGGCCTGGGAGCTTGAGGGTCCTGCACAGTATTTTGCTTTTCCTATTATTGCGCACGTCTCAACAGTGATTTTCGATGATGTTCCTGGAACTGGATGGAGCCACTCCCCCAGTTCTGGGGTCACTGCCCCATGTGGTCAGATTACCATGGGGACAACTATGCCTTCACCCATCACATCTTCTTAATCTTCTTAAACTCCTCTCTCAGTCATTTTTTTAAAGGGGCACCTTTAAACAGCCTACACCTTTCTTCTCTGGTAGCCCCCACCCTCTATCGATCTTGTCCTCAGAGCTTGTTCCTGTACTGCCAGTCCAGCTTTGTCCAGCCACTGGTAGGATTTCTCAGTATTTGCCACTTCTTCTGTCTGCTGGTGGCACGTGCCATGCTCGGGCATGTCCTTCCATGATGGTTCCTTTTCTTTCTTCCTCTTCTTCATTTGGTTTCTTTTGCCTGAGCATTCACTAAGCACACTATCAGACATGGCCATCTTCCTGATGTACTCATTGATCTTTGTTGTTTCCTCCTGGACAGTGGTTCTGACACTCACTACCTTCTTGGGCTACTTTCTTCTGCTTAGCACAGACTTAGGGCACTGGATTTGGGGTGAAACCCTCCATGCATGTTAAGGAACTTTCTTGTCTCGATGTCAGTGGCTTTTATTACTTCCTTTGGTCAACTGATTATCCCAGCAGGGTATCTGATCATCTGATCACCGGCAAGGCAGATTGTTCAGTCTTCCGATTCAGCTGACACCTCAGGATATCCCTCACTCTCTGCAGGTATTTGGTGGTCCTGGCTTCCCTCTTCATGGTTCCCATTTATCTGTGGAATTCCCAGGTTATTCCTAGGTACTTGTTGCTCAGTGTCTGCAATGTCGCCTTCTGGTAGTGCAATCCCCTTAGTTCTCTTTGTTACCATCGGACTACACTTTCCAGTCCAAATGGCATACCAATCACATTGCTGTGGAGCCTACTGTCACATGTAGCGGCAATCTTCTGATCTTCTTTGTCGCTTCTGCAGGATGTAAAGTTTCTGACTCGTGCTTTTAGAGATAGCTTGCATGCTATTTAGTTGTTTTTTTTTAAAAATGAGGCAGATTTTAAAAAATAGAAAAGTTTATTTATAACAATGGAGTTTTCGTCTTAGTCGTGGAACACTAGATCAGCTCTTTATCCTCTCGAGGATACTTGAGGGTGCATGGGAGTTTGCCCAACCAGTCTACATGTGTTTTGTGGACTTGGAGAAGGCTTTCGTGTCCCTGAGGGTGTCCTGTGGGGGGTGCTCTGGGAGTATGGGGTGTCTGGCCCATTCGTATAGGCTATTCAATTATTATACAATCACTGCAAGTGCTTGCTCCGCATAGCCAGGAAAAAGCGGGACTGTTTCCTGTTGGGTAATGGGTTCCACCAGGGCTGCTGTTTGTAATTTTTATGGACAAAATTTCTAGGCGTAGCTAAGTGGTGGAAGGCTTTCACTTGGGTGGTCTCAGATTCTCATCTCTCCTTTTCGCTGATGATTTGGCTCTATTGGCTTCATCGGGTGATGGCCTCCAGCTCGCACTTGAACGGTTCACAGTTGAGTATGAAGTGGTGGGGAAGAGAATCAGCACCTCTAAATCTGAGGCCATGGAAAAGAGTGGAGTGCCAACTCCAGGTCAGCGACAGGCTCCTGCCACAAATGGAGGAGTTTAAATATCTTGGCGTCATGTTCACGAGAGACGGGAGCAGGAAAGAAAGAAAGAGATCACAGATACGAGCGGTGGAAATGAGCTTCCTCCAAAGGGTGGCTGGGCTCTCCCTTAGGTGAGAAGTTCAAGTATCTGGGAGGGGCTCAGAGTGGCCTCCACTCCTCCATATCGAAAGGATCCAGTTGAGGTGGTTCAGGCATCTAACAAGGATGCCTCCTGGGTGCCTCCTGGGTGATGTGTTCCGGCCATGTTTTACCAGGAAGAGGCCCCAGGGCAGACCCAGGACATGCTGGAGAGATTACATCTATCAGCTTTTTATATCTATTGGCTCTAATATCACATCTCCTGTTTTATACCTGGAGACAGTGTTTTTATTTCAATCTATTTTTGTGCATTTAAGACTGGTGTACACACCACCTACACTAAACAATAACTATATACTTCAAACGCGATATATGTCACAGATCTCTCACATCTCAAAAACTTTTAAGATGTGAGTAACAACAGTACTTTGGAAAAAGCACTGCGTAGATTATTCATCATAATTCAGATTGTACTTGGCCTATCAACACAATTTAAAAAACTGGTTTGTAGGTTGAAGTATTCATATCAGATATAACTTGAGATGGAGACTCAGCGAGGCTGCATCTTGCTGCTACATCATCTGAAATCGGTCATGTGACTGCCATTGTGTCCATTGACTCTACAGGGTTAAACTTTGTCTTAGTGGTTTCCATCAGTGCTGCATTTAACTGTTATATTTTCACGTTCTTTTTATTTTTTATCATATATTATATATTTCTCCAATTGGAGTACGTGACACTCATGGACCTTGGGTGATTTTGTGCTGAAGAAGAGTTGTATGACATGTTAAACGTCTTTTTATGTGAGTATGCTCAGAGCCTGAAGCAGAAAGCCAGGTTAACAGAGAAAGATGAGAACCACTGTAGTGATACCTGCTATTGTGGTTTTAGGTTTTCTCAAGCCAGCCAGCACAAAGCAAGCCATGCTGTGTTGAACTTCCTTTGTAGTGTAGACCTTAACAGATTTTCAGATTCTCACCTCTGAAGAATCCTACATGCCTGTCAGGATCCACCAGCCTCCCCCCCCCGTCTGGGAAATACAACGAAAGGTTTGTCCTTAAAACCGGTAAAGTATGCCTTAATGTCATTTTGCATTAGCCTACTCAAATTGTACATTTTACAGCACTACGTTCTTTCTTTCTTTTTTTTTTTATTGCAGTCTACAGACCATTTGACCACATACACACACACATCTGGTAAACCATTTCATTCTACTTTAAAAGCTCTACTTTTATCCGTCTTTTTAGGGGGATAGAGAAAAATGAGTAGCACCCACTGCGGAGTGTATTGTCTTGAACCTTTCTTCTTGTCTGTCTGTGCTGCTCGCTCTCTCTCACTCTCATACACTCACACACACACACACACACACACACTCCACCCCCTCCATACATTGTCTTTTCGGATCAGTTAACAGGACAATTACTCTAGACATCTTTTCATTATGCTCTATTGTGTTTTTACCCTTGGTTTAGAAATGGTTTATGGAAAGGAAATATTTCCCTGTTTCTATGGTTATATTCACATTGTATAATTTAACACAAAACATAAAGAACATTACTTTATTTTCAAATTTTATTTGGTAAGACTTCATCTGTATCCAAAAGCTGAGTAAAATAATAACAGTTTTTCTTGTCAACGAGGTATCTTTAGAAATATTTTGTCTGAAGAAAGACTGAGATACAGGGTAATCTACTTGGTATTGTTTGTTTTTTTTTATCAAAAGTCAAATAAATGCTAGTTTTATGCTTTACTTCCTTTAAGTTTCGTTAAAGTAAATAAATGTTTCAGACCAATAGCTTTATCAACATTTATTGATAACAGCTGATTTCAGTGTTAAAATACAGTTTAACACTGCTACAGTTAGAGCAGTCTCAAAACTATTTAATATTAGAAGATATGGAACAATATCATTGGTATATTTGTATTGTATATTTTGATTAAAGATTAAAAAATGAACCGTGGAATTGATTTAGTCATGGTACATCCTGTTGCATATCTAGAGCAATTGCCTTTGCTGAAGGTTTATGAGTGTGTTGTGTTTTGTTGCTAAAATAAATACTTCTAGATTCAGGAGGTGGTACAAGGTTTTACAACACAATTTTTTTTGCAATTATCAAAACTACAGCGATTGTAATTTCTCTGATTTCAATGAGCCCAACTACTATTCTCTAAATGTTAGAGGTATAAATTGTTCTCTAACATGCAGCAGTAAATTATTCAATTGTAAATGCCCAGTGGAAACACAGCACAGTACCATCCCCCCCTAGATGGAGAAGAGGTTTTGGGGGCTAGTAGTGGGGGATGAAGGCCAGATTCTTTGGGGGAACTCTGGGCCTTTCTCTGTTCTGTTGTCCATATTTGATAGTCATAAAAACGGCCTTTTCAAGGACTTAAAAGACGCTGACGCACTTGAGAAGTGTTGTAAGCGTCCTTCCTTCCCTGCAGTCACATGCAAATGCTCCAGAATGTGAAGGCTCATTGTCCAATTGCATGGAGAAGTCCGAAGTCAGACAATAAAATTGTTTTATATTGCAAGTGTTTCTAGTTCCTAGCTTGTCAGGCATTTTTTATCCAATGGTTTTAAAAGACAACATAGCAGAAGGCTAGCGAAGCTGGTCATCACACATCAGTCTCTGTTGTAAGAGGGCTTGGTCTTGGTGACTCAATAGAATCTACAGGCGCTATTGTATGCAGTTTCCATAGTATGACCCTAAACTGGGCCACCCTGAGATAATGAGGTTAAAGTTCATACACACAGACAGAATGAAACATCACTACATAGATTTCTGTCTCCGTTGCCTTTCCAAAAGCATCCACACCTAAAAAAAGAGTTCACTTGGGCCCAACACGTTCTTGCTCAGAATTCTTCATCCACAACCCCTTGGCATGACATTTTAACACAGTACCCCTTAAGGGATCATTTTTCAGCATGCAGAGTAGTACAACTGCTTATGCTTGAGATTTGCAACTGCATTTGATAGAGACAGGAAACTGAACAATAATATAGTTCATTTACATAGAACAAAGGGTGGTGGTGACACAGGTCAATCACAGGACACGGGACTGGGGTTGGTGTTCCATGTGGGACTGTTCTTTTATGATGTAGTTGCCTTATTATTGCATTTATGTTGTTGGCTAACATATATGTTTGTTGTTATTTGTTTAGGGTTTGGAAATAATGATGGCTTGGTTTAAAATACACCCTTTGATAGCATTAACAACAAGAAATTCAAGTACATCAGTGAATGCCCCTCCTGAGCTGCCTCGCCCAAATGGCTTGTCAAGGCCAGGTGTGCCAACTTTCCTCCCACGCAAGCTGGTTATCTTGTTTACAGAGCGGTAACTTCATTGCCTAAGACACACAATAGTACTTCCACTCTAAAAAGAAAGTAGAAAGTCAGGGAAGTCCAGCTCCAACACATTTTTAAAGCCGACACATTGAACACAGGGCAAATAGTCACAGTCAGTGGATGTTTGTTCACGAAGTATTATCTGAAGTGGTGGAAACATAGGAGCGTCACATCATCTGTGAGGTTATAAAGCAAAATGAAGTATCTAAACCTCTTTCTGAAGTCCAGCATTATCACATGACATACATTTGCCTTTGATTAGGCTTTGGGCCTAAAACTTTTCTTTTTGCTAAAGCATATAGTTAAGGCTGGATCAGGTAACCCTGAATCTTCCCTTAGTTAATAATGAATAATTAATAGGTGTAGAGTGCTGGGAGATTCCCATGATGCATTCAATGTATCTTCTTCTGTGACTTTTCTCACTCACTATGTGTTTATACACCTCTCTGCATTGAATCATACTTGTTATTAATCTCTGTCTCTCTTCCACAGCATGTCTTTGATGATGTCTTCCTTCTCTCATCCTAACCGGTTGCGGCAGATGGCCCTGCCCCTCCCCTCCCTGACCCTGGTTCTGTTGGAGGTTATTTTTCTGTTAAAAGGGAGTTTTTCCTTCCTTCTGTCGCCAGAGTGCTTGCTGATAGGGTGTCATGATTGTTGGGGTTTTCTCTTCATGTATTATTGCAGGGTCTACCTTACAAGATAAAGCACCTTGAGGTGACTATTGTTGTGATTTGGTGTTGTATAATTAAAATGGAATTGAACTGAAATACTAACTACTAAACTTGAAGTTGAGAGTTTCAGCCAGGAAAAAGAGTATTGGACATGTTACCAATTTTGAATAGAAATCAGAATAAGAAATCAAACCACAGATGTTCATAAATTGTCAGGGATGGCTGTAGTATATATATATATATGTATATATATGAGTGTGTGTGTGTGTGTGTGTGTGTGTGTGTGTGTGTGTGTGTGTGTGTGTGTGTGTGTGTAGGTGTGTGTGTGTGTGCAATGGTGGGCCGCCTGGACCAAAATTTCCAGGGCCAATTTTTTGTCTCAGTCCTGTGCTAACACCATACATTTACATTTTACTCTAGTGTATGATTTTCATTTTGACCCAGAAATGGAAAAACGATTAAAAGAACGGATGAACGGATGCATCGCTGGACGGATGGATGGACAATGCTGCTTAACATTTTGTGACATTTTCTTTAAAATGAATCATTTTTCCATTCGGTTTTTATCTTTAGACATATTGTTAGTACTCTCTCTCTCTCTCTCGCTCTCTCACTCTGCGTGTTTATGTAAAGTTACCCAAGTTTAGCGCAAAAACCAGTCACACTCGTGAATGTTTGTCAGATTGCATTTCCGCGAGTAAACCAACAGACTACTGACGTGATCTTCGGTAACGAGGAAAGGGGCCGCTCCTGCTGTCTTATTGTGAAGCGTATACTCGGAAGTGTGCGTTATCGTGTTCGGATTGACGCCGAACAATGTGCCAGTAAAAGGGCGCAGCAAGACAGGGATGTAGTCCGCCGGTGGAGAAAGCCCTGCTGTTCTGGTTTGTCCTGTAGTTCTGTCTTATCCAAAAAAAGGAAGTGGCTTTTAAACCGTCGAAAAGGTAGAAGCTTACTTGGTAGAGGAAACCGAAAAGTGAATTTATTTAAATATTTAATTCCAACAGGTAACTGAAATTTACATACAAACATGAATAAACTGAAGCATTTGAACGGTTTTCTGAACCAAGTATGTAGCGGCTAATTTTGTGTTGTTAGCTAAGTAATTCGTTTTAGTCGATCGCTACAGTGACTTAAAAAGTACAGACCCACAGTGCTACGGGCGCAGCAAGGCATGGAGCCTCAGCTGTGGTGCTGCGAAGGGGATGGGCCTCCTATACCGAGAGCCTACCGAGACTCCAACCTGTTGACTGACCGGGTCCTGCACGCTCTGCTGCGGGTAGAAGACATGTACCTCCCCGCTCCTAACTACTTTAAATGTGTCCAGAGAGAGATATCTCCGTACATGAGGAGGATAGTCGCTGCTTGGATGTTGGAGGTGAGTTGAGCCGATACACGTTAACCGCATTCATAGAATTCCTCCGCTCTGCAACTTTCCATTAAAGTTTGTTTCTGTAGCGTGTCACGTGGCCTCAGTTACCGATTATCGATACCTCATTTCCACGCGGTAACGTGCTTATTTCACTTAACAGAAAACAGACGAATGACAGTCCCACAGAGTGCGTGGGATATGTTTTATATACAGCTGAGTGACGGGAAAGCTTAAAACGATTTTAGTGGCGAGCCGCCAGTCCCGCGGCCACGCGCTTCCTTTGTGTTGGGGCTTCGCGAACAACTGCGGTCTATTTGTCCGGTAACGGTCATTATCACCGACCTGCCGCTTGTTGCGTTTCTTGGCTTATGCTCAGAGTTAACTGCGTTTTTATTTGTTTGCTTGTTTTTTGTAATCTTGAGCTTGTCCTGTTAGTGTTTAGTGTTCAGCCATTGTTTCTGTCATCACAGAGGCATGTCACTAATCGATGCGGTGGGGTAGCATTTTCCTCCTGTCATAACGTTTGCCAGGTTTAAAATTGTACATCTTTTTTTTTTTTTTTAATCATTTTTTGTACATTTTTTAAATACTATTATTATTGTTTTAAAAAAGACCAGTCTGTGTTTTGGGGGAGTACTTTTCCCAAATTACAGCCAAGACGCAGAAATGGCGACCAGAAGACGCTGCAGGCTCTGGGACGATTCTGTCAGTCTTCATACATTCAGCGTTATCGAGTTGTTTCTTTTTTCCTATGACCTTGGTCAGAAACAATCCAGACTTCCTAAACACTGGTAAATACTCCGGAATTACATATTTAATAGAGCAGTATAGAAAACTAACATAGCATTATGAAATGTTTCAAACACAATCTGTTAACTGTTTTTAGAATGAACCAGGATCTCATTACTGCATCAGGTGATGAGAATTATGGGTAACTGTAGTGAGATGCTCTTGGCTAAGTTCACAAATAACCTAAAATGCTAGTATGGTACCCAACGTTTAATTCTGCTTCAGACTAAAGCCTTAAAAAATATTCACAATTATAACATTTTTTGTTATATTTTATTACTAAATTGCTTTTAGAAAAGATAACCTGGACATGGTCACCATGGTTTTGTGAGAAGTGTTCTATGACCGCAACCATAAAACGTGAAAGCTTTATCGTATTGACAGTCGGGATGTGTTAGGGGTTTGGTCCACATTGGACAATTTTCAGTGTCAATAAGAGCAGATTAAATTTTCATGGCGAATGACCAAAATTGGCCACGGTGCCATGGACCCAAAATCAAATGCTCTAAAATTTAATATGACCAAAACCTGTAGTTTAGCCGGATCAAATATCAGATTGATCTAATAAAATCCCTTGGAGGAATTTGCAAAACTACGCCGCCTGGAAATAGCAAAATTGCTATTCTCGATTCAAAATGGCAGACTTCCTGCTGGGTTTGGGTCGTGGGGTCCCCTCTGGCTTTTTTTTGTCCTCTTGGTACGCATGTTGCATGCGTACCAGATTTCATTCTTGTGTCCGTAGTATTTCAAAATAACCTGCATAGATGGCGCTCTAAAATCATTTTTAAACGCCCATCTCCAAAGCCAGGGATGGGGAACTCCAGGCCTGGAGGGCCGCTGTCCTGCAGGTTTTAGACGTCTTTGATCCAACACAGCTGATTCAAATGGCTAAATTACCTCCTCGGCAAGTTCTCCAGAGGAGTGGTAATGAACTAATCATTGGATTCAGGTGTGTTGATCTAACCTGCAGGACACCGGCCCTTGAGGCCTGGAGTTAGTCCACCCCTGTCCAAATCCCGTAAAATACTTACTTTCTGCACTTCAGGACAGGTGAAACTTGTTGAGTAGGGTAAAGCCCCCCAAAGAAACCCAATTTGCCTCAGCAGTGATAACAAACAGCGCAGATCCAATAATGCTTTCACACTTTAGTGTTTGGGCCCTGATTAAACACTCTGTGGTAGCTTTGCTTGTTAGTTTGTTTTGGCTACAAATGCTGACTCGGGCTGTTCGATATGACCAGATGTATCGGATGACGTGTATCGTTTCATTGTACGCTGTCATTGGTTTCATTGGTTTTCACGCCAATATTTTTTCATTGTTTTGATGGTTACTGTAGTGGGCGTATTAATTTCTTAAAGTTTTCTCTCTCTCTATTTTTCTTATATTTAAAATAACAACACTACGGACGAACAAGCGACTTTTTTTTATTTTGTTTTTTTTACGTGTTGTCGTTAGCAACAATGACGGTAAAACCAGCGTGTGGCTCCGCCATCCGCTTGTTGTTTTCCAAATAAACCTTTCACAATAAAGCTGAAGATCCTGTTGAGACCTTTCAAAATAAGCTAAAATGACGAGTGGACGGACAGTGTGCATGATGCCCAGCTGAAAACACTTCACACAAGTCGAGTTGCCCGAGAGTCACAGAATTTTGTGATATATATCGTTACGGGGATGAGAAAATATCCCGTTCTGAGATTTGGGTCATATCACACAGCCCTACTGCTGACTGTAACGAAGGGCTGGGTATCGTCACTGATTTCTAGAATCGACGAGATTCCGATTCACAAGGTCCCGAATTGATTCGATTTTCTATCAGGGAAATTTGCCTCAGACAGAAATATTATTCTAAACTCTCATCAGTACCCATCCGTGTTTTTTTATATCTATAAAAAGAAAGCTGACACTTGTGTGAGCGTCACAGCAGATGCTTTTGTGTGAGATTTTCCTGGCCTGGCTTTTTATAGCAGAGAACTTCAAAATGTTCTGCAGTAAAACAAAAACTGAAGAAAACAATAAATCAACATGAACGTTTCCTGATGCTGCTAATCGGTGCTAATAAAATACTAGAAATTCACTCCCACAGAATGAAGCAGAAATGTGTATTTTATTATAATGTAATATTAGGTATATAAAATATTACTACATCATTTGTTTGATAACTTTATTAGAGGGCCCGAAAAGGCAAACATGGCTCAAACATTACTTGGAGGTCCAGTTCAGTGACGCCTGGCTGTCCACCACCACCCTAACCCTGGGACAGCTGTCAGACTGACCACAGCATTGATCTGTTTTTTTGCATCAGGTTTTAATGCTGAACAGTTGACCATTTGTCCACAGGCCTTCGTGGGGATCGGGTTCCTTTTAGGGCCCAACTCAAGTGACTGTTATTATGCATCCAAATAAACGTATCTGGGACATAAACTAATGTAACATTTTTACATACGAGACAGTATTTAATGGTCGTGTTGACTGATTGTTGCTACAGGTGTGCGAGGAACAGAAGTGTGAGGAGGAAGTTTTTCCCTTAGCTATGAACTACATGGATCGCATCTTGTCGGTGGAACCCACGAAGAAGAACCATCTGCAGTTGTTGGGAGCTGCCTGCATGTTCCTGGCATCTAAACTAAAGGAGACAATCCCACTGACTGTGGAGAAACTCTGCATCTACACTGATAACTCAGTCACACCTTCTCAGTTGCTGGTATGTCACTCTGACGTGAACTGTTCAATTAAAGGGCTCTCTCTGTGTTGATTCTGAGGGGGTTTTGTTGTTTCATGTAACATCCAGCCTGTGTGGATGTCTGTTTCACAACACGATATCTCAGTAGCTAATGGTTGGATGCTATAGAACGTATTGTCCCCGGAGAATGACTTCTAATAGTTCTAACCTCCTAACATTTTCCACCTTGTGTTAAAAGCTTTAATTTTCCATTGTCCACCAACATATGAGGTCTTTCATCTCTAAATGTCAGGACGGTTATTGTAGAATCTCATTGTCCCATGAGAGCATTTCAGTTCCCCCTTTTTTTTCTTACAATGTTTCTTTTAAGCCCCAAATCTCTCAAAAGTGACCATAAGTATCCATCAAGATGTCTGTTAATCCCTCCGTCTGTCTGTGTTAAATCCCACTTTGAACCCGGCCTTCTGTCCATTTTTGTTTTCACCCACTCACAGCAGATGGAGCTGCTGGTTTTGAATAAGCTGAAGTGGAACCTGGCTTCACCCACCCCACTTGACTTCATCGACCACTTCCTGTCTCAGCTGTCTGTCAGCAAAGAGAACAAGTCCATACTGAGGAAGCACGCTCAGACCTTTGTTGCACTGTGTGCCACAGGTATGCATGAGGCTACATCACATGCATCACTTTTTTTATATAGTGGTTGAAATTTCTCTTCAGCAGAGTGTCGGAGTGCTGAGCCTGACTCACTGGGTTAGTACGTGCCAACAGAATAACGGATACACTTTTCCCCTCTAATTTTTAATTAGGTTTAACACATAACTTCATAGTTTTCTCTACTAAAGTACATAAAAATTCAACTATTCCTAATTGTTCATCTTTGATGTTTAAATAGACACTGGTGCCACTGCTGTCTGACTGCTATGATGTGCAGGGCTTTGGAGCACAAGCTGCAGTCTCCATCCGTAGAGCTAATGGATGGTAGATCCAAACCAGCTCAACGCTACGTGCTGACTCGTTCCCTGTGGGAACTAACGTGCCATGGTTCGCACTGTCACCTCACAGGTTTCATGGGTTTAACCCCGTGTTGGGCCTTTCTGTGTGGCGTTAATCCCTGCCATAATCCAAAAACATGCATGTTAGGTGATTTTTGTGAGTCTTAAATGAGGTAGATAAAGACCTGAAAATGCAGAGAATGCCTGGATGGTTAAAACCAAATATGGCATTGATTGAGAGAGGGCATAAAAGATGGAGCTGCTTCCACATATGTAGTGTGGGCAGGCCGAAGCAGCTACGTTGTGTAGAAAGAAAGAAAAAATTGTGTGTCAGCTGAGCTGTTAAATGATGATTGGTGGGATTGGGGTCCACTGATCTGCCATGATTATGCGTTTTCCTAAGCCTTTAAAGCCCGTATTACTTCAATCTCAATTTCTTGCTTTTATTAATGCTTCTTCATATCTGAAACATGCCCATCAATGCGCGATCCTGTTTAACACAGAACAGAAATTCTCATCAAGTGTCTGTTTCTTTGTGGTTTTGAATGTTTCGTTTGTTTTTAAATCTCTAATTTAAAAAACGAACAAATTTACATTAAATTTGATTATGATTCTCTCCAGATGTCAAATTCATAGCCAGCCCTCCATCCATGGTGGCAGCAGGCAGCCTGGTGGCAGCAGTAGAGGGCTTACAGATGAGAATGGTGGGTAATGCCATGATGTCCCAACAACTGACAGAACAGCTGGCTCAGACCATCAAAAGTGACTCGGTGGGTACATCTGTTCACAGCATGACTCGCACACGTTACATTCACTCTCGGTCACATTAGAGGAAAGATGTTCTGCACTGGTTTGGTGCGTCATTAGTCCTCCTCAGACCAGAACTGAATTAACATGATGTGACAGAGAGGTAGAGAAATCCAGAGCATACACTGATATTATCCTGTGTTTAGATTAATAGTGAGCAAAGCAGGCTTTTCGTCATATTTCTGCACAGACATCGGTACGCAATGGGAAAACATTTCTCCCCGTCTTTACTCAGCTTTGCACCTTCACAGAGCAACATTCTTGTTTGTCATTATTTTACTTCAATAGATGCTTTAACAAAACAGCGTTTATCAAAATGCGGCGATCAGTGGAACTGTGTTTGACTATCACAATACATTCAGGTTATTTAACTGATCCAGTATTCCCAGTCTAATGAATTCCTCGTCAGGCACTTGCAGTCAAACACAGAAATGGTGATGCCAGAATTAAATTCCCAGTCCACTTAGCACCACTTGTTGAGCTGTTTCGCTTAACTTCAAAATGAAATACCAATGTTACTGATATTTTATTTATTTATTTATTTATTTTAATGGCATCTTGGACCACAAATGTTGTGAGTGTTGCAGTGAATGATGATCAGGTTGGGTTCTCTTTAATGAAATGGCAGCCCTGGTGCATTTCTCAGTTTCAGGCACTGCACACATTTACACACAGTAACAGTATCACACACGGATGACACACACTGGAGATGTGACAGTAAAGAATGGTTTGTGTTCTTCTGATCACAGTTTTCTTTCTTTTTATAAATTACTCTGAACTCTCACTTTTCAGGATTGTTTGAGAGCATGCCAGGAACAGATCGAGTCTTTGCTGGAAACCAGCCTCAGACAGGCGCAGCAGCAGCAGCAGCACTCGTTTGCCATGGAAACTAAGAAAATGGGAGAGGACCACTCGGCGACACCCACAGATGTACGAGACATTAACATCTGAGCTCTACCAGTAACGCTGCTGGATGAGGAAACGGAAGCAGATGAATTTGATGATCGTATAAGGCTCATAAAAATACACACACCATGGAGCATTCATTAGTAACTGGACTCAACTCTCTGTCACAGCTGTTCATATGAAGCTAATATGAACTGTGGCAGCAACCATAGCGAGATTCTCAGCAGACAGCATTATTTGCAGAACTGGAATTTTGCTAATGCAGATGAAAAGGCTGAAAATGTCACGTGTTACATACGATGTGTTGATGAATGCAGGCAGGCAGGTGTTCAGCCGGGGGGAATATTTCCCTTTTAAGACCTGGTCATGTAAGCACTGAGTACACTGAGCCACTACAGGGCCTTCTGAACCCGCACCTCTTAGCAAAGTAAGGAATTTGAGCTTTAGGGGCTAACACTAATTCTTTCTTATAAATAGCTGTGAAGCTTAAATTTATCCAAAAAACACATCAAGTGACCCCTGCAAAATCAGTCTGTCTATATAAATGAAACATCCTTTTAAATATGTGTGGAAATTAGTTTCCATGGCTTTTTTTCCAGACTCTTTCTATCTTGAATTACAATTTTTGCTTCACATTACATGTTATTTATTAAGATCTTTTACTGCATTATACAGTAATTTGATGTCTTGGTCTGTCTCTTGTTGAATTCAGTAGATGAATTTGGAGAGGACGTCTAAATGTGAGTGTATTTTAAGTAGAATAATATGAGAAATGACTTGGACATTCAGGTTTTAAACACAAGGCGTCTACATGTATCTTTGACAGTCTGCTAAATTCATACACATAATCTGAATATGACTTGAGGTGAGTTTATTACTCGGCAGTCCTTTGATGGCCACCTAAGTGGTAAACACCAGTAGTTTACATTATGATCTTTAGTTATTTGCTTTAAGACGTGACATGAATGAAATTATTGTTCAGCTTTAATTCCTTGTGAACACTGATCCTCATAAGTTGAGGCCTAAAATGCCCCCTGTTGTATATGGCTAATAAAATATACTATATGTAAAATGATCTGATAACTACTTACAAAATTGATATTGATTTTGTTACTCTGGTATACCAATATAGATGGCTAACTCCACTAAAGGGAAGTTGATTGCATGACACAGTAACGAGCCGATGCTGGTGCTAGATCTAAATCAGAGGATGAGCAAAGTCCCAGGGATTTTTTTTTAAAATGTTTTGGGAGAGGAGGGCAGGGCTGATTTCACAGCATCATTCAAATAAACTGTTCTACATAATCTGGTACCTTTCTACAGTTTATTGTTTTATTAGGGCCCGAGCACTGAGAGTGCAAAGGCCCTATTGTATCTGCTCCGTTTATATTTAGTATTATTTTTTTGTAAAATGTGATTCAGTTACAGTGAAACACACTTCATCCTGTTTGATGTGGCTGTAGGTCAGCTCTACCTATTGCAAAAGTAGATTTGCAGTTCTAATAGAGACAACAGAGCAGAGATTAAAACAATTTGAAGCATAAGCTTCTCAGGCGCCTTTCAGAAACCCAAGGTCACATAACCAAAGAAGAAATAAAAGGGACAATAGTTATAAAAATACATAAAATAAGTTAAAATTGAAAAATAAAACTTGACAACAGTTAAAATCAGCACTAAATCAAATAAGCCAGTTTGAACAGATGTGTTTTGAGTCTATTTCTAATGGCTGGAGGAAGTGAGGTCCAGAGTCGAGGAGCAGAGTGACTGAAGGCTCTGTTCCCCATGGTGATAAGACATGCAGAAGGAACAGGAAGATGAATGGCAGATGAGGATGTGGGAGCGCGGGAAACAGTGGTGGTATGAAGCAGATCATACAGATAAGGAGCAGATTTATGGATACACAGGTAGGCTCCATAAAACCAAAACCAGCCGACTTCTAACCAAACACTGAACACAACTTCTACTGGAACAGGTTAAGTGTTCATAAAGTCCCATGATGACAGTCTAGCTAACGAGCAGTGACGCTAAAAACAGGTGAACCCATGATAGGTTGCTAGAGCGAACCCACAGACTAAGAGAGAAGCAACCATCCACGAGTTAAATGGTTAAGTATCTTTTTCTAACTACCCTTTAACTTGTTGAATGGTAGACTCTACAGTTTTTAAAATATTATTCTCTACCAAATAGTTGAAATATCACTCTAATGATTTTTGAATAACATTTCATGCAACAGTAGAGAGTAGAGAATACAGCTGGGAAAAAATCTAATACAATGCCAAATTATAGTTACATTAATAACCAAAACTATCCAGGGCATTGAATAGTTTATTTCCAGTAATATGCCACTGAACATTGTTGGTTTTCATTTCATCAATGGAAAATATTCTGTCAAATGACAAAATATTGCATATCAATTTCTATTTTATCTGCTTGGCCCAAACAAACCTCTTCTGCTCGTTGCTTTTCCTTAGTCGTGGTTTCTGAGCAGCTGTTTGACCATAAAGCTCTGATTCACACAGTCTCCTCTGAACAGTAGACCTAGAGGTGTGTCTGCTACTGGAGCTCTGTGTGGCATTTATCTGGGCTCTGATCTGAGGTGCTGTTGGCTTGTGATTTCTGAGGCCGGTGACTTGGATGAATTTATCCTCAGCAGCAGAGGGGAGTCTTGGTCTTCCTTTCCTGGACCGGTCCTCATGTAAAGCCAGTTTCACCGTAAAGCTGGATAGTTTTTGTAACTGCATTTGGGGACACATTCAGAGCTTTAGCAATTTTCCAGACTGACTGACCTTCAGTTCGTACAGTAATGATGGACTGTCATTTTTCTTCCCACAATATGAATTCTATCAGTTGTCAAATTGGGCTGTCAGCTGTGTACCAACCTGACTTCTGCACAACACAACCGATAGTCTCAACCCCATTAATAAGGCAACAATGAAGAAATTCCAAAATGAACCGTGACAAGGCACGGTCGTGACTACATCATGAAGCTCACTGAGAGAAGGCCAAGTTTGGCTACTCACTTCATCTGTTTGTGGAACAGCATTAATGTTTCCTGAGGGACAGGATCCACATTTCTGAAGGATTTCTTTGTTGGTTTCCATTTAAAATTAAAAATTTCAAACATAATAAAACGCTACATTTTTGACTTTTTTACCTCAACACACCTCATCTGTGTGACTGTGCAACAGTACATCTTATTTCTGGTGATATTGTCCGCACCTGCCCCACCTTAACAGATATGCTACAACTGGGGTGGGAAACTCCAGGCCTGGAGGGCCGGTGTTCTGCAGGTTTTAGATGTGTCTTTGATCCAACACAGCTGATTTAAATTTCTAAATTACCTCCTCAACAGGTCTTGAAGTTCTCCAGAGGCCTGGTAATGAACTCATCATTTGATTCAGGTGTGTTGATCCAGGGTGAGATCTAAAACCTACAGGACACCGGCCCTTGAGGCCTGGAGTTGGCCACCCCTGTACCACAAATCATTTTTGGTTTGTGTTTAAACACAGAAAAATTCTGAAATTTCCACTTTGACACACCCTTTGGACAGAGGTTGCATCGTCCCTGCTTGTCAGAGTGAAGGGGTCATTGTCCAAAATTGTCATAGCCCACCTCTGGTTGTGGTTTTGGTTGTGAGGGTCTTGGGGTGTAGCATTCCTTCAGTGGCAGTGGAAAGCTGAATGGTGGTTTGCCAACCCTTGATGCTGGCACGTTGACTTGGTTAATACCGTGGACCCCAGGCAGGTGGAACCTTGTGAGAGCCATAGGTTTCTGGTTTTATTAGGCCACAGTCTGTGTTGTAGACCAGCTAGGAATTCACAACGCACAAGTCAAGGTTGTATTCAAACAGTGAAATATACCATCTGCTTGACTTGACTGGGGGTCTTATGCAGGTGTACTAGCATTTAAGAACAATCAATTCCTCCCATATGCTCATTATATGCAGGGATGAGCGTGGAATGGTGATCTTTGTGTTGGACTCTTTGCTCTGATCGTTTGACCGAGGCACGATCCCACAGGCATTTTCTCAGAAGGTTAACACATTTGTGGTGTTTGATACCACAGCAAGGATGATACCAGACAAACCTGCACAGCAGAACAATTTAATGCCCACTTAATTCGTTTTTTTCCCAATATATTGGCAGACAGTGCCAGCTTGATGTCTTCATGCCTCCAGATTTTGCTTTTGCTTTTGTTTAGGACTGTATTAAATGAATGGCTTGTTACCAGGTCTTTGCCAAACTTGATGCCATGCTGAAGATGTAACTCAACCATTTGATTCCATTGTGTTGGAGTAGGGATGCATCTAAAAGCTGCAGGACACTAGCTCTCGAGGACACTAGCTCTCGAGGACATTAGCTCTCGAGGACATTAGCTCTTGAAGACACTAGCTCTGGACGACTGGAATCGGAGACCCCTGATTTTGGTTAATGTCAGCATCAGCACCATAAAGTGACAAATCAACTGTTTGGTTGAGCACTTTTCTAAAAAGCATATTCAATTTTTAATTTGTTTCTTTTTTTTATGCTGTTAAGCCACTTCTGTTCAGGAGGGCCTCTAACACTAGCAAACCTATTCCTATGTACTTATTTTAGTTTGGAAAAGCTGTTACAAATACCTCGCTCTTTTTAACGGCACTTTTCTACTTACTATTTTAAATGATAGAAATGTTTCTTTGTGGGATAAAGTTCAGGAGCATTTGAATCAACAATTTCCTGTAACAAGTAGACTCAGCTGTTATTAGCAAATTATTTTCCTTTCCTTTTCAAAAAGAATAATCCAATGTGTCCTAAACTACAGGACCAAAAAAGAGTCATTAAAGCACCATTCCTTAATATTTAGAGTTCTTATCACAGATGAAACTCAGATACTTATGGGAGATTTCACTTAGTTAAAAGTTCAGAAGAAAAAGGACAATTTAGCATTAACTCACATTGGCCGGGGCAAGAAAACATCCTGGATGCGAACTGCTGCAAAAGCTGAGACACTGAGTAAAATGTAATTAAAAATAGAATATAACAATTTACAACTCTATTAAACCCAAAGATATGAAATTTTAAAACTGAGAAAGATATTTATTTTATATACCTTTCAGAACTGATGGTATCTTTTCAAATGAGCAAGTTGCCATGTCCACAGGTTTGACAAACATAGTAAAGCTCAGAAATGCAGGCTTTTTCAGTGAGCATTAATAACAAGCCAGATGGTCTTTTTCTTCTTTAGTCCAGAGAACAGGGAATGTTTTCTTCCAAAAGGAGTTTTTGATATATATTTTTTTCACACGATTTGCATATACGAAATAATCCCAAAATGCAACAGTACAACATTTGGTCAGTTAAAAAAAACAAAACAAAACAAAAAACCATTATAAAATCCCCACTGCAGAAAAATGTAGATATGAATTATAGCTGGCAAAAAAATAAAATAAAAAAAGTCAAACATATAAACCTTATAGTCATATTGTGTATGCATATAGTGGTGTATTTAAGGCTCTTTAAGTGTTTAATGGAACTGTTAAAATGATATAAAATGCAGTTAACTTACCATTTAGTACATGCTTGGTGTAAAAAGTATATTTTAAGACATTTAATGAGTGAACTTTAATTTAAATAAGTCTTTTATTCTAATTGGTCAAGGACAGATATATAGTTGTACTTCTTGTGGTTATCCAGCAGATGGGGATGTTTGGCTCGTTAAAATATTCATACCCCACATCCGGACTTTCACCAACATCTCTGACCCGGCTCTTTGGCTAAAGTGATGTCCAGTGTGTGACTATGTGCTTCGGTCAGTCTAGAGCCAGGGTTGTCAAAGTGCGGCCTCCTGGGCCAGTGGGGGACAATGCAAGGTATCTGTGAGCAAGGTGGTGACAAGGAAAGAATATCAGCTGCTATTGTTTAATTTGCTTCTTATGATATTTTGAGTTAACAGTTCAGAACAAGACCAAGGAAACATTTCTTTTCAGTTTCAACTTTATTTGTTCCAGTCATCATATTATTTTTCTCATGTGGCCTTCAGTTACATGTTGGCTCCCAAGGATGGGAATCTGAGAACAGTAAGGTGTAAGATAAGATAAGATAAGATAAGATAAGATAAGATAAGATAAGATAACCTTTACTAGTCCCACAGGTGGGAAATTTGTTTCGTTACAGCAAAAGTGCAAAGCTATATAGCAGAAATTAGAAGACACTGGAATAGAATAAAATAAAATACTATATACAATAGAATAAAATAGAATACAAATGCTATATACGAGTGAGTAGGAAAATACAAAAGTACAACTTTGTCAGAAAAAAAAAGTATTGCACTTATAGCAGTCTTATTGCACATGTGAGGGTTTTAGTGTTTGATCAGCTGCAAGTTAAACTATGTTCCAAGCAGAGTTTGTGACATCGTCACTATAGTAGCAATAAGAGTCAAGTCTGTTCATAGATACTCTACAGTTTTTCTAAATGGTTATTAATATTTTACCTGATACATCCAGTATTACTTTTGCTAATGCTGCAGTATATGCAACCTTTTTTGGTAATCCTTGGCACGGCAGAAACACTTCCTGAGCTCTGGAAGTAGCTGAAGCAAAAACTGAGGTGTGGAATTTTAGGATCATATATTAGACCCTCTGCTGCAGAGCGCTGCCCTGAGGCAACAAACCACATTTTCTTGCCTCACACTGGCACTACATGAGAGACATCTCCATTAGGAGGTAAGATAAAGATCACATTTCTAATTTTTTAAATTTATTTATACAGTTAAACTGTTAATTTTCATTTGTTGCCTATAGGCAACAGTGCGCAGTTAGCCTAATTTTTTTCAGGCAATATAATGCTAATAAAGCTTATTACAGAATAACTTGGTGTTTGACAACCCTTGTCGCACAATGTTGCCTTATGGCAACAAACCGATATCTGTTTGGGGGTAGGGGGTGTCAAATTTTATGATTGATATATTATTAAGGACCCTAAAGCTCCCCAAAAATAGGGTGAAACGTTTTTCCCAAAAAATTAATAAGTCATGCAGTAGAGGGTTAGGCCTTTGCTTATGGAACAATTAAATTGTTGTGAAATTTTTTGCTGCCTACAGAAAAAAAATCAAGGAATAAAAGTGTGTCTAGGAATCTATATCAAAGTCAACTTTATTGTCAGTTCTGCCACATGTACAGGACATACAGAGAATTGAAATTGCGTACTCTCAGACCCATGGTGCATACAAGTGACATTAAATACAAATAGAACATAAATACAAACAATAACATTACAACTAAAGTATGGTATATACAATTTAAGACACGTAAAACACAATAGACAAGTAAGGGGCACA
>VUQR01014559.1:4990-22480 GCA_015108515.1 Hemichromis elongatus | reverse complement strand
CAAAAATGACCCACAACACACACACACACACACACACACACACACACACACACACACACACGCGCACACACACACACACACATACATATATGTATATATATAAACGCCTCACTCCTTTTTTCCAGGTACAAACTGATGCATTAGAGAAACATTTCATATATTAATCAATCAGTCTGGGTCTCACAGTCTTACTATAATGATCCTACAGTATATTCAGGGTAATGATTATTTGATCCTCTGTTGAATTAGGTTGCCAAAATGAACAATCTGTAATTTTTATGGTAGTTGCATTTTAATGGTGAAACAGAATATCAACCAGAAATCCACAAACCCCATCACCCCACTTTCACCCAAGTGTGAACAGTTGGGTGAAAGTGGGGTGGCTGTAGCTCTGCAGGTAGAGCAGGTCACCTACTAGGTGGAGGGTTGGTGGTTTGATCCGTTGCTGCTCCGGTCTGCACGCTAAGTATTGTTGGGCAAGACACTAACCCCAAGCTCATGAATGTGCATGAATGCTTAGATAGAAAGCATTTAAAGCATAGAAGAAAGTGCTTGTGTGAATGGTGAATGTGGCTGGTCGTATTAAGTGCTTTGAGTGCTCTAGGAAAGTAGAAAAGTGCTATATAAGAATTAGTCCAAGTCCAGTGGTCATATAAAACTGAAATCGAGCGTTTCAGGGAAGAAAAATGCCCCACAGTCAAATAGAGAGCTGGAAACATTATGCTTTAAGGCTGTTTTTGTGCTTAGGTTACAGCATGGCTTCACTGCATTAAGGAACCAATGGGCAGGCCATGTGCTGTAAAATGTTGAACGAGAACCTCCTTCCCTCAGCCAGAACACTGAAGGATCATGGATGGGTCTTCCAGCATGACAAATACCCAAATATACAGCCAAAACAACAAGGAAGTGGCTAAAAAAGAAGCGCATTAAGGTCATCAGTGAAGGCAGCTGAAGCTTCAGGTTTCCAAAAACCTAACGGATTTAGAAAATTTCAGGGCCAAAATCACTCCTGAGATGTTTGCGTGGGTGGGCCGCCCGGCTGTAGAGGAGTGGTGGTGCAGCGGGTTAAGCGTGTAGTTTCAGGGGAGGCTGGCAGACAAAGCAAGGACCTGTCATCATAATCATGCGTCCCCTTTTTCTACAGTAGCTGAGGACAGCGGTAGCAGGAGCAACGAGGCCAAGAAGCACTGCCAAGTGACCAGAAGCTGGAAAGCTGCTCACGCAAACACAAGATTACCAGGAAAACGCACACTGTAAATGAAGACTCTGTAATCACACACACACCAGTGTGTGTGTTTTTATGGATTCTGGTTGATATTTTCTGTCCATTAAAATGAAATTACCACCACTACTACTACTGTTCATTTTAAGTTAGTAAACAGGGGCTCAAACAATGACTTGTATATATGCACCCTAACTCCTCCTTAACGGGTGGGCCAGTGTCAACGAAAAATGTCACAAAGAGCAATTATTTTAGCATTTAAATTTCAATTACTTTGATTTTTCTAAACAGGAAGTGTGTTTCAACATCCCCCTGTGAATGCGATGCTACGTCTTCTGTTTGCATTTCTTTTACTTATCACGTTCTATGTATATTGTCCGTAAGTTAATAGTCACTAAAATGAGTTACACCCAAAGACATGGGCTACAGGAAGGAAGTGATAATGGGTGGTCCATCCATCTTTATATGTTATCTCTAACAGAAAGATCTAGCCTGATGTGGTGGTCGTATCTGTGGAGCCCTAAGCACCCAGTTAAAATGCAATTAATTCCCAATAGTATGCACACAAATTGTCACTTTAAAGTCATGGCACTTAAGTTCAGATTGCTTGCTGTTATGTTCTGCTTTCCAATACTACAGTTCAAAATACAGGTATGTATTTTGTGAAATATAGCACATTCATGTAGTTGTAAAAAGCATGGCAATATATTAAATAATTCAAAGTATTCAGAATACATAACGAGTAACTTAACAGAATACAAATTACAAATTACATTTTGGGGCATGTATTTTGTAATCTGTAGTGGAATACAATTTAAAAGTCCCAGACCGTCCCAACACTGGCCAAGAGTGAGATAAAAATATAAACTCAACTTGTTTGTCTGTGCATTAACTATGGAGCTGAGTGGCGTTAGCTAGATACAGAGTGGAAACAGGAGGAGAAGCTAGCCTAGAGTGACTTTACTAGCTCATTTACATAGGAATGCAAGAATAACTGAAAACTTTACTTTGTGACTTGTAAGATTTGCATTAGCTAGAGTTGTCAAAACTGGTCCACTCAGGTTTTGTTGTCTGTGTAGATTCTCAGGCATCTAGGTCATGATAGCATTTTAAAAGATGGCACCTGTACTTCTTTTGGTTTGCGGAGATGCATCACATCTCATCCTACAATTCTAAAACAAATGATGGAGAGCCAGGTTTTTAACCCCTACTGGTGTTGTCCTCTTAGAGGTGGTCCTCAGGGTCACTGACACACTGTTAGTCATGTAGAGATAACATGAACCAAGGCGCACATGAAATACATGTGGGCCATTACGGTCACAAGGCCTTCCCTGCCATGAGGTAAGCAAGTGAGGTCACAGGGCAAGGTGTTAGTGGGATTTGAAAAACCTGGGAAAAGATCTCAAAATGACATGGTCTCAAAAGAATGTCCCTTGCAGTGCAGTACAGATGAAGCTGGTTTTACTGTCTTGCATTTGCACACACTATTCTGGTGCGACAAATGGGGAGAAACCGAGTAGTTTGTTTAATGTGAACCCAGAGGTTTTACTTGACATCAGTATTTGAAACTTTGGACATGTTTAATATGAGAATCCAATATTTTAATATTAGCCTCTCTCTCTCTCTCTACCCACAGACTGTACAGATCCTCATTGTTTGGGGTATTACCGTCTTCATTTGCTGGGTAACATTGCTCACTTCGTTCCCCCTTGTACCTCAATGTAGTGATAATACACAGCACAAATTCTACAAACCACAAAACATGTGTTTCAAACATAATTCTTGAGGTAATCATTAGTAACACACTGGAAAGTATTTGAAATGCTGGTTAAAAGCACAGAACTGGATCTTCTAAAGTTTTTTTTTTTTTTTTACAAGCATGAGAACACAAGCCTCACTTTAACACCAAGACAAAACAGCAGACTTTACCCGACTTGTGCACACAGCACTGATTACTGTGCATGTTATCCAGGCAGTTGGTAGCTTTTGCAATGGCACGTCTGTGGTATTGTCTCTCACTGCATGTCTACTCTCGATGCGTCTTGAGCTAGCATACTATATCTTCACTTCGAGTAGTGCTCTGCACAGCTAACAGTCACTGTAAAGTTAGGGCGAGACACTGGACTGGGAGACACTGAGAGAGCACGATGGTGCGTCTGTAGTCTACACGATGAATTTAGTCTACACACTGGACATCTAATAAAAAATGACTGGTTTCTTCTGATAAGTTACATTATAAAAAAAATACTTAAACAACACTAAATTGTAAGCAAATAATTAATTAAGGATGCAACAATGGTTTGGCCAGGGGACAAAAAACAGTTAAAATTATGAAAATGAGTAAAAAAAGAAAGTGTTAATGAAAAAGAGGTCAACATAATTTTATCTGGTAAATTTATAAACATACTATAATGCAAAAACCTGACATTTGTTTTGTTATATAAATTCATTGCACCTGCTTTTGTTTGGTAAGTAAAGATATGTCAGACAACAGTGATAGCAACTCATTTCTGTTAATTATTTGTACCTGTTTTCATTGTTTAAATAAGTGAACATCCTGTTATTTCATGCAATTTGGGGGGTTTAGGAAGTTTAATGATTTCTTTTAGTATGAAAATATTATTTATCCTTGAGAAAAAAAATTTTTTTTGTATCTGCTGTAAGTTACAGTTCTTTGAAAAAAAATCTAAATCAGCAAAAATAGTATTGGCCAGTAACGAATAAGGAACATGGAAGCAACCAACCACATTGAAAATGGAGCGTTGTCTGTCATGTTCACAAACAAATAATTACATTTTATTTGGTGTAATTATGCTGGAATCCTATAAGCTACATAACTGTGCTGGATTAGACCCGGGTCAGTGGGCACTTCATGAATGTAAAAAAGCTGAGGGAAGACCTGCAATGACTGAAACTAGAGGGGAACAAAATCACTTAGAAAGAATCTTATTTTTTGCTGGTTGATATATCTTATTTATGCTTTATATTAACTAGAAAACACAACAAGGAATGTGTGTGGTTAGGGTCGGGGGGAGGAGTTTCTAATTACTGACCCACGTAGTTTATCCACAAGATTTTTAAGAGTTGTAAATCTATACAACTATTTAAAACAACAAGGCCTGACTGAATTTTAGGCTTAATGATTTGATTTTTGTAATTTCACTTGTACCTTTCACTTTACTTCTCTATATAACAATATATTTTGTAAGTTTTAGTTACAGCCACATAATATTAAGATTATGTGAACACTGGAGTCTGCTTTAAATTATTACCTTAACATAACTTTAAAGCCAAGTACCTTTGTGTTACCTTTGTGTACATTCCTGCTCATTTGTTACACAGTAGACCTAACATTTCTGGACTACCAGAACCAATAAACAGCATTATAAACCTTGAGAACCGATTGGTTCAGTGTGTGGTTGGTTAGCTCAGTGGAAAGAGAACCGGGTCCCAAAACCGAGCAGTTGAAATCTTTTGATACTGTTACTTCTCTCTGGCTCGAGGCAGTTTTGTTTATTTTATTTTGTTGTATCCATAAAAATAATAATATAAAACCATTCTTGAACACATACTTTCTCTTGCTAGAAAGTCAGACAACGCTCAGAAAGTATGTCAAGTCAACAGTAAACTCACATCTGCAACCTTGGCACAACTCATTATCCAATTCTATGTGGAACTACTTCTCTACAAAGACTAGATGTCAAGACAAGCATTACATCCTCTTCAGTGTCACAGTGTCTGCTGGCTTTGTTTTGTGACTGTTTGCTTGTTCCGGACCCCGGATATGTTAATCAGGCTGGCGATAAGCTGCCTCGGGTTCCAGTCTGACTATTTTCTTCTGAAATTTAAAAAAGTCAGATAAGAATCTCTGTTGGACATGTTCTCTACAAGCCTGACTAAAAGTAAAACAATGCATATGGGCCCAAAATTGCAGACGTGTCCAAAAAGATGTGTGGATGTACCCTGTTAAGGCTTTTAAGCATAAATTTTGTGGACATCTGTGGCTGGCAAGATAACTGCAAACATGGCACCATCAATAAACATGTCAGCACTTGTCAGCCATCAGAACGATTGTTTCTAGTTAAATTAAATTAATATTACTCAGACAGTAGGGTCACACCCCAAACTCCTGTTTCACATCTGACTTGAACCTGGTGCAGCAGTTTGACCTCTACCACATAAGCACAGTTAACTTTTGAACCCTACAAGTTAAAGGTAAGAGTTTACTACTTAACTTAACTCATGTTGCTGTAAAATTTCTACCATTATATTGGTGAATGAATGTGAAGGCAGAGGTCAGTTACAAATTGAAAACACTTTGAAGGAAATTGTAGAATTATTAATAAAAGGTTCTAATTTTTTATAATATTAAGGTGTCGGTAAACTTTTCAATCTTGAGGAATATAAAATTTTTTGGTGCTGCTGTTTCAGAGTCTACAGAACTACACAAATTTAACAAACTGAGCAAATTTAGTATGAAGACAATGGCATTACTTGATTTGTGGTATCACTGACTACCGTTCAGAGCACCAACGTCAGAAATTCACAGGTTGCTCCTAGTTTGGTCCCAGATATGTCCCAGTGTAATGGACTGCTACCTCGGGTGGAGTGGGTCTTGAGAGTATTTTCAGGTCTATGGTGATGTCTTTCGGCTCTCTCTCAGGATGCTGTCCAGGCCGTTCAGCTGCCGGAGGAAACCTCGGTTAGGGATGACGCCTCTGTGGTCTTTTACCGTTTTGATGGCCTCCACAAGTGTCAGATTTTGTCTGATCATCAGGTAGGCTAGCACCAGAGTAGCTGAGCGGCTCACTCCCACAGTACAGTGGACCAGAACCTTACCTGCACATACAAAACAAGATGATCTGGAATCTACTCTGCTCCAGGTATTTACACCCCAGTGCATCTATATAAAAATATTGGAGTATAAAACTACTCAAATTTTAAATAATTGAGTACACATAGTTAGTCCATTTTGTTTGTCTTGCTCATGTTTGACTCTTGATAAAAACTGACTCGTCACTGACAAGATACACGCGTGAACAAAAGTAAAACATTATATGGAATTATATTTATACCAAAAAACATAATCACAAGTCCACACAAATTCAACAACATGCATAGAACTCAGTAGCCATTAGGGTTGGGCTTTCCAACCGACAATTGTAAGTCCAATAATCGACGATAGGCAATATACTCATACAGACTTTTTGATGGGCGGAGCAATCATGCACGGACTGATTTGCATGTTTACAACACAGATGAAGTCCAAACATGGACGAACTAATTGCCAAAACAATATAAAATGTCTTCATTTTTGGGACTTCTTTGACTTTAAACCGGATGAAAGAGGTAAACCTGAGGATGTAACCAAAGCGGTGTGCCGCTTGTGCAGACGTATAGTGTGAGCAAAGGACTCAAACATGACTGACTTGCACAAGCGTGTACATGTCCACCCTCCATATGTTTTCCTTTCTATCGTTCCGTTGTGAGTTTGAGTAAATGAATCGTTGCGTTTGCTCACAGATGAAACAGGCTGCTGTTAAAAGATCGCTGTTATTTTTTTTTCTGTTGACGTCTTCTATTAGCTCCATCATTCTTAGCTAACATAGTCATGGGCAAATAAATAAATAAACAAATCGCCTTTGTAAAGATAATCGATAATGATATATTCATCCAGTCGCCCAACCCCAGCAACCATGCACACAAAGAACCCGCCACATACACCAAACTGTCTGCTTCGTGTCCACTGTGGCAGAAACATCAGCGCCGCTTTAAAATGTATTTGATTACAATTTGTTAAATGAAGTTATTATTGTTTGCTGTGTAGCAGTGGAAATACCAACAACTGCCACTGGATTACATAAACCTTTAAAACTGGAGGACTGTAAGGCGAGCTCTGAAGCCTCAGCACTCCTGTTCCATTAGTCTGGAATATCAATATCAAAGCAACAACAACACACAAACATAATGAGGCTCAGGGAAGTAAGTGTGCATCGTGATACAGCAATTATAACTTTGGCCAAAATACACACGTTTAATTCTGCCAACGAAAAGTTGCTCAGTCTTCAGCAACACATGTACCTGCAGGTATCATGACTGGATGAGGTTCAGGTTTTACATTTTTGTCAGTATCAGAGTGAAGCCGATGATAAATCACTACATCCACCCGCGTACTGTAGAAACGACAGCTATAGATAAACTGGCAAACTTGACTTTCAAAAAGTCGAGAAATCCCAAATACAACAAATCCCTGCTGTGCAGCACACATGTCGAATCTTTCACAGTGATGTTTTTATTTATTCAAACTATAAAAAGGCAAAACAAATACTAAATGATGGTGTGTTTTAGCTACAAGGAATTCGTCCAACTCGGGTGGAGACTTTAACGAGTCAATCATTTTATGGAGACTGAAGTAGATTTTACTGCAGCACATTTATACTTTCACTTCAGTAAAAGGTTATTTTTTACTGAATATGCTTAAACTTTTGTATTGCTTTTACATAAGTGCTGGGTCTAGGACACTCCTCCACAACTGTAAAATGCTGATAGTCAGCATTTGATCAGAGCATTTTTTTTTACTGTTTATCAAAACGGTGAACAATACTTTTACTAATAACCACAGAGCTAAGCGCCAGCAAAGGATGATTCACATAAAACGGCAACAACAACCTGAACTGTTTTATCAGACGCTGGTTCAAATCAGACAAATGAGCTACTCACTGTTGTCACGTGTTGTAAAAACACAGCCTGCCACATACTCTCTCAGCAGACCTGTAACTCTATCTGGATGGCCTATTATAGAGGAACCTGAACCCACTGTGAGTCTGCAGCCAGAGGTGCACAGCTGTGTTTCACTGAGTAACCATTTGGCAGCAACATAAGCTAATTCTTTTTAGGAATGATAAAAATCATTCTTTTTATTTATAAAAGGTTTGTGATACATAAAAACAGAATAATCTAACAGCACTGGAGAGGCTTCCACATTTAGTTTCCAAATTGTACACAAATACAGTTTAAAACAACTCTGATCTTGGCACCAACCTGCTTTAACACAGTGACCTGAAATCTCCATTAAAAGTGACCAATCACATTAGAACCCCTCTTCCTTTGGGCTCCGCCTCCAAACAGTGAAAACACAGTTCATTTGCATGAGCAAGAGTCAGCTTCAAGAGCAACAAGCTAACAATGAGAGTGTGCACACATGTTGTTGAATTTATTTATGCAGAGGGATTTAATTCTAGATTAACTTTTTTCTTGCGTGGATCTTTTGACATGAATACTTCCGTAACATTACAAAATTTTAGGTCAAAAATGGTCAGTAATTGGAAATGCACTGTCTTTTGTGTATAATTAGCAGAGATGTCAAAAGTGGCCATTTATGGCTCCTAAAACAACATGCCAGCGGCCACAAAACTAACATTACGCCAGATTCCAGAAACCTGTGGATGATGCCACACACTTCCATCACTTTTACACAGTCTGCAAAAACAGAACCAGAGTATGAGCTCGTGGATGTTTGATTGTATTACAGTAGTCAGCGTGGTTTTAGGATAGCTGTGCCTCTGATCAATGCTATCAAACACAAATGGTTGCTCCTCTCATCCCAGTGCAAATTATTAGGATGTACTGATACTTTTCATACATATTTTATATAAATGTTAATAGTTTAATGTAATCAGTGTAAAGAAATATAATAAATATTTGTTAATACTTTAATGAAAAAGCTAAATGACCAGTAAAGACAAGAGCTGTGCCCCAAATTCTCCTTTGGTCTTCTTCACTGCATTAGTCATCTGCATCATTATTTAGACCTGTTGAGCCACACAAGTCTAACTATAGAACACGACACTTAGTGTTTTTTGAGGAAGCGGGGGTTTTGCATAAAATAACAATTGGAAGAGTGCATGGATTTAAAAGTCAACACATTATAAAATTAGGATGAAACAAAGTAACACAGAGAATCTACCCACACAGACGCACCTACGCCCAGTCTCAGACTAACCTCCACTGGTGAGGGCTTTGTGAATGAACTCAGCAGCAGGATAGAAGTTTACACTCATGTCAAACGTTGGTGAGTCATGAGCCTCAATGCCATGATAGGTGATGTTCATCCCAGCGTAATATTCGGCTCCCCCGCGCCACTTTGTCTGTGCGCAGTTGAGGATGTGTGTAATGCCAAGTTTGGCCAGTTCCCGCCGATCTGATGCGATGTCCCTGCAGAGGAGAGAAGGTATTTCCAGCTCCAGCAGTTAAATTGTTTTCACTTGACTAGATCATTCGTATGATTGATGCTGACATATAACTCTAATGTGACTCCTAAGCTTATGAATGAGCCAGAGACTGCTGGGTGATGGAGCTAGTCACAGATGTTAGATGTAGACGTTTGCGTTTAACTAAACAGCTTTCAGCTTTATGTGATGAAATGCCAGAACGTTTACTTAATTAAAACGAGTAATCACTGGGTGGTCATTACTCACTCGTAATAAGTAAAGGGTATTATTATTTCTAATACTTTACTAAGAAATGAATACTTTAAGTATTCATTCACTGTTATTAAGACACTCTTACTGCGTATTTACTTCTTCCGCCACCGCTTAGACGTTAGAAAAACTCACTGGTCTCCAATATAGAGTCGTGGCCACACTTCGTCCGCATGGTTGCAGGCCGTTTTGCCCGTGTAGAGGAGCCTCTCTAGCTCGGAGACGGTCAGGATCGGGGAGGATCGTTCGGAGTCTTTTCGGCTCGGAGACCTGGAGCTGCTCCGGGACCGAGAGAACCGAGACATGAACGCCATTTAATCTGCGAACACAGAGATGAAAGGGACGGGAATGTTTTTGAATTAAAGCAGTTCACACGCGCGCGCGCGTCCAGAATAAAACGAATAAAATTAAACTCTAAATGGATTGATTGGGTCGTAAAGATTACGTTTGTTATTTGAATATTACATTTGTAATAACAAATTCACCTATAGCTTTTTTTGTGAATAATTCGTAGCATGTTAGTTTACAATTGCGGATACAAACAAAAACATGCAGGTCATGAATTTTACGTGTTTTTTTTTAACGCGAAAAAACACATTTGTATTTACCTGTGCTGTTTTATTCCGTGTCTCAGTTATGTAGGGCTAGGTGCTCTGCGGCCATGTTGACTAATTTATTTGTTATGGGAGGATAACTGTGTAGACGAGACAGCTGCTGCTGCATTCGCTGGGCATCTTCAGCGTCTTCTCAACAAGTCTTCATTGAGGTGCGTGACTCCGAGGACATAGCTCCCGTTTTAAAACGAAATTTACCGACATTTAAAATAGTGTGCAGTCACACAGTACAAAGAGCTTCTCCGGTTCTTCTCTGTGGGATTTTATACTCGGTTGTGTTAAAATAAGCGACTTTCAGCTGCTCCTTTAGTCACGTTGGTCACAAGGGGTCGCCACAGCGTCTGCATATTTGCTTTACGCCGACTTCTTGTTACCATTGTGTCTAAAGGAAGCAGTTGAAGTTAGTTTATTTGCCGACGCAAGGACTTGTGAGCACTCTTGGCATCGAACCAGGGATCTGTCATTTTTTTGCGGATGTTGCTGCGAGCAAAAAATGATGGCTTTAATGGTATTATTTTTCGTCAATGGTCGTCTGTGTTTTAGTCATTGTGGTGTTTGCCACCATCTGCTGGTCAAATTGGGGTAAAGAATTCAAAATGCCAAGGTAGGAAAAATGAATAGCAATCTTACTACCAGGTCCATCTGCCCTGGAACTTTCCATCACATCACTGGAGAAGTGCAGTGTTGTGTATAAACTCATTACGTTTTAATTTCTGCCATGTGCAGAAAATAATATCGGTTATGAATTGCAAATTACAATTAATGAAATTAGTTGTAAATCTGATTTTACTGATTTATTAAATCAGTTAAAAAAATATAAAGATGCAACTCCTCTTTTCCTCCTGCCTGACAGCTCCATCCACAGCATCTTAAGTCCAGTACAGTCTTTCCTCTGCACATGCTCAAATCATCTAAACCTTTTCCCCCTAACTTTATGTCCATGTGATTCAACCTGTCACTCTGATATACTGATTTCTAATCCTGTTCCTCCCCACTGACATAAGAAATCTAAACATTTTAAGGCTTTCATAGCTCGCCCATCCTGTCTTTGTGTTAGTGTCACCATCTTCAAACCACACATTACAGCTGACTTCACTTCCGTGTCATAAACTTTTCCTTCACTCTTGCTGCTGTCCTTCTCTGACAAATCAGTCCTGATGCTCATCTAAACCTGCTTCACGCTGCCTGGACCCTGTTCTTCAGCTCACGTGTGCTGGCTGTTGTTTTAGATTGTTGATCCCAGGTGTTTACAGTCCAAACAAAATCTTTAAAAAAAAACTTGAATTATTTTTCAGAAAGTTATTTCCTAGATTAAATAAATATTTTATATTGTACTTCACCAACTTTATGTTTAAAAACATAGGGTAGTAACATATTTATTGTTCCCAAAGGGCAGTTGTATGGTACAGGAGCTACTGGCCTCAGGAGGAATTTATTGTATGTACAAAATAAAAAAGTGCAGAAGAAATGTGGAAAACGTGGAAACGTGGGTAAACAGGAGAAAACCACCAGGGGTCCACACAAAAAAGAAAAAACATTAAATATGGAACGGTGGGATAATCATACGGTGTTACTGCGCTTTTTATCTGCTTGAAATGTGCTCTTTTTTAAAAGCAAGAAAATTGGGTTTAATATTTAAAAAGTACATTTGTAGCAGAGACTGACTGCGAAGTATCCTTTCTTTTATTTCAGCGGTGCTCAAAAGCGACTTGACGTCATAAACCTGCGACGCACGTGTGAGCTTAGTGAGAAAAGAGCGATGGCTCTTGAGAGGCTACAATTCCATGAAATGGGCTTAGACGACCGCCTGCTAAAGGTAACAAACTTTCAGCCTGTCAGTAAATATTAGACGAGCTGTCGGGGAATTGTGAATGTTCAGGCGGAGAATAAAAACCTCCGAGAAGTTTGAAAATCAGACACTTACTTCGGGAGTCGGAACTGCTCGCTCAGCGGCAGAGATGAGTTTTTATACGAACATGAGGTAGTGCGTAGTTGAAATTAATTGACACGGGAAAACTTTGGATTACAGAAGTAATTGAAATCATGTCAGCTGGTTTCAAGGAGAGACGCCGTTTAGCACTTTTAGCAAAAGCTAATAACAGTTTGCATTACTCCATTTTATGTTTGATTTTCTCCTGGTTGTGACTGCCTTCCTAGTGTCACGTTTATCATGTGTGGCAAAATCCGGATATTAGGATATTTACTTAAATGAGCATTCAGTTAATCCATAAACTGATTTCGACATAAACACGCACAGACGCCACATTGAGGGGGCTGACCCGGTGCTGCGACCCGTCAGCGCCTGCGCCATGGATGTGCCTTGTTTTCATAGCAGTGAAACTACAAGACTACACAAATTATAGACCCTTGTTTCATTGTATATAATTAAATTTTACAGTTAGAATTTGAAACCAAAAAAGGGCTAGTTTCAAGTTTTGTTAAGGTGCATTACAAATTAAATGTGTTTATAATAATAATTGTTATTATTGTTGTTGTTGTTATAGTTGTTAAGTGTTCACCAGTCCCTCAGCTACAGAGAAGAGCTGTCTGTTCTCCCTCTGATCTCCTCTCCAGCTCTTGGCTGCTTCTGGCTTGTCTTCCTTCCTCCACACACACCAGTGAATTAGTCCTGGGTGGACCGGTCTGTGCTGTCACCTCTCACCTTGCAGTGTGGGACACTTGCAGAAAAAAAATGGCAGTTAACCAATATTTGATAAAATGTATTTATTTATTTGAGATGCGCCAAATCACATAATCTCAATAAAATTGGTTACAGCTTAGAGAAGCATAGAATAATAGCGCTGTTTTAGCGGCACCTTCTTCCAGCTGTGAACAATAATTTTGTATTTGTGTTTGGTGGAGGGTGTAAGACAGACGCAGACTGGAACGGCCTGTAAACATGGTCATAGTGGAAAAAAGGAGCCAGTTTCTCTTTGTTTTCCTCCCCAACATTTTGTTTTTTTATTTAAATACAATGTTTTTTTCTGACCATAGGCTGCTGTGGTTCTTTCTGTTATGACTTTGAGTAAATGAATGGCTTTGGGCGCACTCTGAGGAGCGTGCAGTTGTTCACAGCTGGTAGAGGGTGCTGCTAAAAAACGATCGATGATAGGCTCAACCTATTGTTGATAGTCGATATGTTTGCCCAACCTTGCAAACAATAAGTTCACCGTGCAGATTTGAACAGATGGGTTTTGAGTTGAGATTTAAACTGGGGGAGAGAACCAGTGTTTCTTATATCTGGGGGTAGAGCGTTCCACTACTTGGGAGCAGAGCAGCCGAAGGCTTTGCTGTCCATAGTGCTAAGGCACAAAGCACCAGCAAGCTGGATAGAAGGAGGAGATCGAAGTGAGTGGGCAGAAGAGGTAGTGCTTAACAGATCAGAAAGGTAAGGAGGGGCCAGGTTATGAAGTGCCTTGATAGGATGTATAGAATAACACTAAGGCTCCTAACCTGAGGTGAAGGGAAAACTGTGGATTTATCAATAGTGAGAGTAAAATAATTTGCCTTCAGTGGGTTAGATTCTCAGAGCCTAAGAAAATTAGAGCTGAATCGAGATTTTAATTCAAATAACAATTCTGTAAGAGATCAAGATCAGAGGGAGGAGTTAGGCCTGTAGGAGAGATATGACTCGGTGTCATCAGCAAAACAATGAAAGTAAAGCTTAAATTTATGGAAAATGGTACCAAGAGGGAGGGTGTATGTTATGAAGAGGGCCTAAGACTGAACCTTGGGGAACACCAGAAGTGACTGGGAATAGATGAGAGTAGAATGACTTAAGTTTAATAAACTGGGAGCGGTCAAGGAGACATGATTGGAAACAGGCTGGGGGTGTGTCAGAGATGCCAAGAAATGTTGTGCTCTGTAAAAATGGTGAGTACAGGACGAGCATTTAGCCACTTACTGCCTGTCTTATCATTACTGGCTCCAAACAGGATGAGACCTCGTTTTAACTATAAACTTCAGCACAGCATATTTAAGTTGTTTCATTTCCTCTGTTCCCTGTGATTGTACTTGCTTAAAAAGTGAACTGCTTTCTTGTTTTTTTTCCCTAAAACTTTTAAGTATGTTTGGCTTTACACCGCCAAACAGACCCAACTTTGGTAGAAAACTTACTTAACTAACAAACCAAAGCACGAGGGACGTGATGCGCATTAAGTGGCGATATCACTAATGTCACGTAATTTAGGCAACCTTTAGCTAAAGTTGACATTTTAAGGTTCTTTGCTATGCTAACATTTGTTCTGCTGGATATTTGAGTGAGATTTTTTTTTTTTTTTTAAAAAACAAGCTTGTTCCTGGAATACTTCACTTCGACTGTCTGCCATTTTTGTTCAAAAGATTTCTTCACCGGTATGCAAAGCATCTGGGGATAGGGTGGGCCACGGAGGGGGCTGCATTTGGGGGAGCCATTGAATTTAGACATGGCCATAGAGACGGTCTCATCCTGTGCAGCCATATTTACCCGATGTGCTTGGTAGCACACCACACCGTAGCACAAGGCAGCATAGAGATGACCAGGAACTGACCTGCCCAAGCACAAGAGTGAAGCATCTCTAACTGGGAACGTCACGTTTACCACATCCAATATGGCAACTGTGATGTATGATCAGCGCTTCGTGTAGCGTGCTGATACATGTCTGTGGATCAGTATCCCCTCCGCATTATTTGCTTTGATGGCCAACGCTGTTGCCGGTGTAGCTGGTGATGGTCACCCTGATGTGCTGCAGACTTGCTTTTCAGGAGACGATATCTACAAGCCAGGAAATGAATGTGACGAATAGTTTGACTTTAAAATGACTTTTCTTGACTGTTGTCGTTTTTTAAACAGCAGTGTCTTGCTGCAAAGCTCCAACCTTTCAACGTTGGTTGATCGGGTGCTTTGATGAAGGTCTCTCGCTAGTTTTTTCCCAGTAAAGGTTTAAATGGTGATCACAGGAACAACGCTGCTGTTTTGGACACTAGAAACACTTTTCTGTCTTTCTCCCTGAGCTCAGCCACTGTAACGGCTCACACTCATTGCTCTGTGTGTAAACGGACTCCAGCTCCACGTTGAGCTGCTGCTGTGTTGTCTTGTTGTTGAAATATTGGGGTCTGCGTAGGCTTGTTGTATTCATCCCGGCTCCTAAATACGTTTGAGCTGCAGGTCTGTATGTAGTCACAAATGTGTGTGTGAAGCACTCGTGTTTACATGGTTTTATACACTGGCTGTTAAATGAAGCATCAAAGCAAAGGATAATTTTATAATCAGATTACTGGAATTATTCAGTGAGTCACTGCAGCTCTAGTCTAATGTGCAAATGTCTTCTCAAACCTTTACAGCTCAAAGCAGCTAAAATTATAGCTCTGTCAAAAGTCTTAAAGTCTCTCAGGTTCACTTTGAAAGAACCAAACTTCTGTTTTGTAATTTTTTAAACACGGTCTTAAGCAAAGGTTCTCCAGGCATTCTGGACTTTTTGGTTTTTTGTTTGTTTGTGTTTGGCTGCTTTTTGTTAATTTTCAGTGATTTTTGTGTTGAGTTCTTAAGTGTAGATAAAGTGTTTGTGTGATTGAGACATGTTGTATTAAACACTCTGAGTGCTGAAGTAGATGAGAAACCTGCTGTAGAGGAATCAGTTTACATTCAGCACAGAGCAGACTGACATTTGTCTGTGTCACGACAATAATTTGTTTTTTTTTATTCTTGACTCAGGCAGTCGCAGATCTTGGGTGGTCAAAGCCCACTCTGATCCAAGAAAAGGTCATCCCTTTGGCTTTAGATGGAAAGGACCTTCTGGCTCGAGCCCGGACTGGCTCTGGGAAGACTGCGGCATATGGTATCCCTGTCATACAGCGCATCCTCGCCTCCAAACAGGTGAGACACAGAAATCACTGTTTTGGAAGTAGATTCAAATGCTGAGTTTACTCACTGTAGGAGAAGCAGATATTATTTTCATCTTTTTTTTTTTCATCTCTGCACCTTAGAGAATGTGATTCTCCACATTTTTATTGTTTAGTGTATAAAATGTAAAAACCAGCTTGTGTTCTTATGATGTATTCTGTTCTCCAGATAATTTGTTTTACTCCTGACTGTTTGTTCTCTGTTGTTGCTCCTGTCAGAGTGTGCGTGAGCAAGATGTGAGGGCTCTGATTGTGGTGCCAACCAAAGAACTGGGTCACCAAGTGCAGATAATGATGAGACAGTTAACGGCGTACTGCTCCAGGGACGTTCGAGTGGCCGACATCTCTAGCAAGGTTGATCTGTCAACACAGAGGTCAGCACGTTTCTTTCAGACAGAAAGCTCAAGTGGTCTGTTCAAACACAGTGTGTGTGGGAGACGAGGGTCCACGTGGTCTGCATAGTTTTCATTTAACTTCATGGAAAGAGTGGTTAAAAAAAAAAAACCCACCCTGACTTTGATATTTGCTGTCATCAGGTTACTTTTGTTCTCACTAGAACAAAAGTAACCTGATGCACAGTTTTTATACCCATTAGTTCTGCATCTTGGAGAATGAGTCACAGTGTGTTTCCCACACTTAGACTGTGCCTGGGTGGGCTGTCCAGGTTTGCATACTGAGCAAAAGTCTCGGCCCACCTCTTATTTTCTTTAAATTTAGGTTCCAAGGAGCCAGACTTTCTTGTATTTGATGTTAAGTGGTTTTGAGCAATAGTTTCCCAAGCATTAACAAGGTCTGTTAAATGGTTTCTTTGCACCTTTGGTCCTCATGTCCTTTACGATCCTTGTGCCTAGTCATTCTCAGAGACACTTTTTTGTTTATTGGCGATCGTGGCTCAAAGAGTTGGCAGTTCGTCTTGTAATCGGAAGGTTGCCGGTTCGAGCCCCGGCTCCGACAGTCTCGGCCGTGGTGTCCTTGGGCAAGACACTTCACGACACTTCACCCGTAGCCGTAGCCTACTGGTGGTGGTCAGAGGGACCGGTGGCTCCCCCCAGTGTCAGTGCGCCCCCAGGGCAGCTCACCATCACCAGTGTGTGAATGTGTGGATGACTGTAAATGTAAAGCGCTTTGGGGTCCTTAGGGACTAGTAAAGCGCTATATAAATACAGGCCATTTACCATTTATTTTTTGAATTATTATTTGTTATATTTTTTATATTTAACAAATTAATAAATGTAAGCATATTTTTGTCAGTTTTTTTTTTTTTTGTCAGGAGACGTGCAGCAGTGAGTGGCTG
>VUQR01014547.1:0-15753 GCA_015108515.1 Hemichromis elongatus | reverse complement strand
CAAGTAAGCCTGCAGTGCGAGAGCAAAGTGCTCTGATAGGGTGATATGGTACTACAAGGTCATTAAGATAAGATGGGGCCTGATTATTTAAGACCTTGTATGTGAGGAGCAGGATTTTGAATTCAATTCTGGATTTACAGGGAGCCAATGAAGGGAAGCCAATACAGGAGAAATATGCTCTCTCTTTCTAGTCCCTGTCAGTACTCTGGCTGCAGCATTTTGAATTAATTGAAGGCTTTTCAGGGAGTTTTTAGGACTTCCTGATAATAATGAATTACAGTAGTCTAGCCTGGAAGTGATAAATGCATGAACTAGTTTTTCAGCGTCACTCTGAGACAGGATATTTCTAATTTTAGAGATGTTGCGCAAATGGAAGAAGGCAGTCCTACATATTTGTTTAATATGTGTATTGAAGGACATGTCTTGGTCAAAAATGACTCCAAGGTTCCTCACAGTGTTACTGGAGGCCAAGGTAATGCCATCCAGAGCAAGAATCTGATTAGATACCATATTTCTAAGATTTTCAGGGCCGAGTACAATAACCCAGCACAAAGCATGTTTTTTCTGTGCTTTTTAATTGTAGCAGTTTTTTGACCATTTTTTTGTCTTTCTCCTCTCACAAAAACTTTGCATGAGTTGAGTAGCAAGTAAACGTTTCAATTTTCTGCACTTTCCTGTTGTCCCTCAGTTTATATTAATGTAAATTAGGTGCTGGAAAAGCAGATGGTAATCTGATCTATCTGTGCTGTCTACTTTATATCCAGCTGAAAGGCTACTCCAAAGACAAGATTCCAGATGAGGTGGACCGGATAATCCGTATCCTAAACCTCGAGGATAAGCGACACGCTCGATCCAAGACCCTCTCTGGAGGCATGAAGAGAAAACTTTCTATTGGGATCGCTCTCATTGGAGACTCCAAGGTCTGGAATTAAAAACACAACAACAACCGAAAAACATTATTTAGAGTCATTTCTAATAAGTCATCTGAGTAAGATTTTGGTTATTTGGTTTATTCTCCTCATCTTTTTCTTTCTGCCCTTCTGCAGGTTGTCATGTTAGATGAGCCCACATCAGGTATGGATCCATCAGCACGACGTGCCACCTGGGACCTTCTGCAAGGGGAGAAACACGGTCGCACCATCCTGCTGACCACACACTTTATGGACGAGGCTGACCTGCTCGGTGATCGAATTGCCATCATGGCAGGAGGAGAGCTGCAGTGCTGCGGCTCCCCACTCTTTCTTAAGAATAAATATGGTTAGTGAAGAGTGTACTGTACTCTCAGAAGGATCTTTGAAAGGCAGTTTTTCTTTCATGACTAGTGGGGGTATTACAAAAGCATGCATTGAAATTTTGCTCTTTTGTTTTAAGAGAAATACGGCACATGGACCAGCTCACATGCAGTTTAACTGTTCTCGGGACTGATTCTGTAATTGTCTTATGTAATATATTTAACCAGGTGCCGGATACCACATGGTGATCGTGAAGGATGCTCTTTGTAACGTGTCCGAGATCACCCGCCTTGTTCACATGTATGTTCCCAATGCCACTCTGGAGAGCAGCGCTGGAGCTGAGCTCTCTTATATTCTTCCCAAAGAAAGCACCAGCAGGTGAGCATTGATCATACTCACAAAAACACAGCGTGTGCACTGACCTGTTTGTAAGAAAGACAACAGGCTAGAAGTCACACCGGGCGAAATGAACGACAAGTATTAAGACTAAAAAACTGAAAGACTCGAGGTTAGACATACAGGGACATTCATTCATCAAGTATGAAAAGAGAAACAGCAAGTGAATAATAAAAGAGTCATATAATAAAAGATGTAATACACTGTACTATTTTAACACATTATGTTAAATAAAATGTAGTTATTTAGGAAATTGTTCTGCTGTCAAATAATTAAATGGGTGATTACATGAAACTAATCTGGGTCTTGCATATAAATAATTCTGAGTCCGAGTCTCTCACGTGTGTTTTTATTGCACACGGTTATGTATCTCTGAGGAAGGAAAAGAGCAAAGAAAAAAATGGAGTGAGGGAAAGGCAAAAATTATTATTGTAATTTTATTTTTATCAAACTCTTTGTTCCTTTCTATCAGGTTTGAATTGCTGTTTGCTGAGCTGGAGATGAACAGAGAGGAGCTGGGCATTGCCAGCTATGGTGCTTCAGTAACTACAATGGAAGAGGTTTTCCTCAGGTAGGAGATGTATATGGAAGCCCGTTTCCGCCACTAAAAAAAAAGAAGGATCCATAACTCGAAATTTCGAGTTATTTTCTTGATATTTCGAGTTATGAACTTGAAATTTTGAGTTATTAAATCAAAATTTTTTAGCACTGCCAATCAGCGATCTACGTGAATGATGTAATTTCCTTGTTACACTATTTTCTCGAAATTTCGAGTTATGGATACTTGATTTTTTTTTTTTTTTAGTGGTGGAAACGGGCTTCCATAGATATATGACAAGTGAGATGTGACAGTTTTTCTCTCCGTAGGTAGGAGTAGGATCTGGCCATCACACTAACTATGGAGGTCATTTTTATGTACAGCATAAAAAAACTATTAGAAACTGTTATCTTTTCCTTTTTCTCAGGTATCACAAAAAAAAATTATCTCACAATTTGTAAAATTAAAAGCTTTAAAATGGCTTTATTGAAAGACTATAAAGTATTTTTTTTAGTGAAGATAAAACTGGTTCAAAGCGTACTTAAGTAGTACGTTTACTTAAGTTTAACTGACTCTGATCACATGGGAGACATTATGTTTGCTATCAAATGTTTGCTCTGTGAAGACGTTAGTGAAGTTTGGAGAAGGAAGTGTTTTGTTTTGGGACGTTTTCAACAGTAGGAGCCTGCACAGAAAGATGAATGTTAATGTTTATCACAACCTCCTTCCACAACACACGTTTCCTTCCCTGCCTTCAGCTTCCAATCTAATAAAACAAAGTATGCTGTTGCAAAAATGGGTAAAAGGACACTATGGATGGAAACATGACAATGATATTTCAGTCCATGGTGTCTTCATCAGTCAGGTATCACTTGGAGCCAACCGGTGTGGAGAGCATTCTCCTTCTTTTAAACAACGTGGGATAGTTTTACACCCACAAGCAGAAATCTAAACCTAAATGTCTTCTAGTATATAAAACAGTATTGACAGGATACAAAAGGTTATAGTTGATTCTAGTAGCAGGTATACGGTGTTCAGTGACTGAATCTTTGTCGCTTTACTGAAAATCATAAAACACACTTTAATTGCCACCTTTGATATTAATAAAATATTGAAAAGTTTGCTTGCAAACCCAACTCTTTTCCCGATACACTGCAGTCCCACCCGCCTGTGGCTGATTCAGACTTTTTGCTTCCCCGTGGATTTAATACGCGTATCTGTGGCAACAATCACAAGACCGCGTCCTTTGCGGAAGGCTTACAATGCGTTGCTACTTCAGCTTGCACGAGTTTAACATTTGTATTTGCTGCTGTTCAGGCCTCATTATTTATGATTCATACTGAGAGTCCAGCAGCGTGTTCTGGCCATTGACACGTTACACCTAAGAAAAGCTGCTGTTGGATCGTTTGGTCGTTGAGCTTCTTTCTTCCTTTCATATTTTAGAGCTGAGGGTAATAACTCCATTACACAATGCTGCCAATTAATTTTTGTCAAGCTATAATTATTCATAACAAATAAATCACCTTTTAATAGTGTTTTACTGAGATCTAAATATGACATTTTGTTGCTAATTTGTTGTGCTGGCTGTTTAGGAGGTATAATCATGCTGAGTTGAAAGGCTTTTAACATTTTTATTTTACTTTTGAAATTATATTTCACAGATAAGCGGCGTATTAAGAATGTAAAACTAGACTGTAAAGGCACAAAGGCCCTCTGTGAGCCTCTCATTGATAATTGAATTCTAAAGATGCCCAGAAATAGTTTCTTTTTCCCTTTTGCAAACAGCCCTGGGTGTCTTCACTACACTGAGCTGCTGAAATGAATTAAAATGTTACAGATTGGATAGATTCTTCTCTCCTCACACATTTCTATCATAAACAGTTGACTATTTAATGTTAACCTATTTAAATTTTACTTTTATTTGTGGTATCAGCTACAAAACAGATGTTTTTTTTATTAAGCCAGTGGATAAAATGAGATCGATTTGTGTTTCCAGAGTTGGAAAGCTCGTGGACTCCAGTTTGGATATCCAGGCAATCCAACTACCAGCCCTGCAGTACCAGCATGAGAGACGCTCTCATGACTGGACCATGGATGACGCCAGCAGCATCAGCGGCTTGACCGATGTCACTGACTTCACAGACAGCGGCACACTCATCTCAGAAGACTGTTCCAACATTAAGCTGAACACCGGGGTAGGACTGAGGGGATAAAAGCAATGCTCATCATCGTTTTAGTGAATTTGCTCTGTTAATTGAAGCTTCATTTTTCCCTGTAACAGGTCAGACTACACCTGCAACAGTTCTATGCCATGTTCCTAAAGAGGGCGCTGTACAGCTGGAGAAACTGGAAGGTGATGGTGGCTCAGTTCCTGGTTCCTCTCGTCTTCACTGTTGTGGCTTTAGTTGTGGCACGCACCCTTCCCAGTCATAGTGATGCTCCAAAGCTGAGTCTGGAACTCAGTCGCTATGGTCCCACCAGAGTTCCCGTTTCTCTGCAGCCTGGGGCAGGACCCCTGGCTTCTGCCTGGGCAAGCGCATACGGTTCCCAGCTCTCTGCCCAGCTCGGCGACCTGACCAGTGCTACTGGTAGGCGTAACGAGTAGCACATATGCTTGTTGTTGTTGTTCATTTTGCTGTATTTACTGATCGTACGCCTTCGTTCTCCCTGTAGACTTCAACGATTACATCCTAACTCAGTCAGACGAAGAGGGAGGCAGCTTTAACGAGCACTGCGTGGTGGGCGCTGTTTTCCGAGGTAGCAGCAACCGCTTCGCAGAAGCCACAGCCTACTTTAACAACGAGGCCTACCACACACCTGCCACAGCACTCATGATGGTGGACAATGCCCTGTTCAAACTTATAGCAGGGCCGAATGCTTCCATCCAGACAGCCAATTATCCCATGCCACGCAACCTGTCTGAGAGTGCCCAGAACCAGCTCTCAGAGTGAGTAGAGAAAGGATGGGGTAGTATTTGTTAGCATTGTTCATAGTATTTTAATTCTATTTTAATAAAATATTGATGTTTGGTGCCCCTGTATCTATACAATATAACCCCCCAAGTCTTCAATTCCATGCTGGATCAGTTCCCCCCTCCAGCCCTTAGTATTTGCTCAGTCTCAAAAACCTCAAACATTCAGACTAATTAATAAAAGTAGGTTTAAGAGGACAGTTCCAAGCAACTTAAAAATAAAAGAAATTAGACAATAGAAGTTAGATTTTCTAAATTTATTAATTTTTGTTTGTGATGCCTACACCTAGGGCTTCCCTTGAATCCGAATTTTAGATTTTTCTGAAAATAACAATCAGCACATGTGTACTTCTGTTCAAATGAAGCTCTTTCCTTTCACCCAAAGAAGGTGTGAGTGAGCAAACAGCTGAAACCAATTCATAGCACTTCCCAGTATGATGTGACTAACATCTCTCATCTCCAGCTTCTAACAGTTTATCCATGTTTGATGTTGCAGGATGATTGCCCTACAATATTCCTGGTTTGCAGAGTTTTAATTTCGCTTTCACGAGGCTCAATCATTCAAAGCGCTGCTGTGTTTTTTTTCTCTAGTCGAGCTCATTAATATCCTTTTATTGTTTAGAAAATAACCCTGTAGTGATGAGTATGAGGCAAAGTGACACAACATTTTTACATAAAGCAGAGATTTGTTTCCTTTTCTTTTAGGGTGACCAAACCCATGCGTAGCTGAAAAGCTGAAAAGCTCTGCATTGCTTGTCTACCTACAGCAAATGAGGCAGACATAGTAGAACATTTGGCTGCTAGGTATCATCCCTAAGGTGTTAGTAGAGACCACCACACCTTAGGGATGATACCTAGCAGCCAAATGTTATGTCTAAACAGGGTTAAGATGTCTGGTTTCTAAAATATAAATTAGGCATTTATATTATATTCAAGTTACGTTAGAGCAGTAAGACTTGGGACATAGAAAGACGCCCTGTCTGCAACCTTTCCCACCTCTTTTCCATCTTGCCGTCTTATCATCGCACTCTTTCATTCCATTTTTATGTAGGAGTAAGACGGGGTTTGCCATTGCCATCAACCTGATGTATGGGATGGCCTCCCTGTCCAGCACTTTTGCCCTGCTGCTTGTGACAGAGTCCTCCATCAAGTCCAAGCATGTGCAGCAGGTCAGCGGCGTCTACCTGGCAAACTTCTGGTTTTCAGCCCTGCTTTGGGACCTGGTTAACTTCCTGCTGCCTTGTCTCCTCATGCTGGTCAGTATAGCATCTGTTACTACTGCAATACTCAGACAGGATAATAAGTCTGATTGACTGGTTTCAATATAGCGTTTTGTGATTCTGTTGTGTGTGTATATATAATTTTTTGTTCTTTCAGGTGGTGTTCCAGGCTTTTGGAATCAGTGCTTTTCTAGACGACAACCACCTTATAGACGTGTTGTTGTTACTTCTGCTGTACGGCTGGGCTGTTGTCCCTCTTATGTACCTGCTCAGCTTCCTGTTCTCCACTGCTGCTACTGCATACACACGCCTCACCATCTTCAACATGATCTCAGGCACTGCTACCTTTCTGGCTGTCACTATCTTGACAATCCCAGGTGAGAGCGGTTATAGATGGTCACCAGTCAAAATATGGCAACCCCTCTTTTTCATACAGCTTGTTTTTTTTTTTTTAACGTTTAAAGGTTTTGCTGTTGTATAAGTTTTATTTTTTATTCTTTTTTACATTAGCATGACATTTTGTTACTTAATGGGTTGTAGTGTCTCATCCTCTTCTTCACTGATGATAATGGGGGTGAAATACTTATTATGTTTCTACTTATCAGGAAGAGATACTGAGTGATCACAATTCATGTGGGGTTTAACTATGCCAATTAAGCGCTTCCAACTCGATCCATCCATACTGCAGTGCTCTGTAGGTGCTGGAGCTCTGACACTGTGAACTTGAACAGCTTGAATCACTGCACATTACACTCACTGCTCACTTAATTAAGTACACCTGTTTACAAATAAGCAAATTTTAAGTTAGCCAATCACGTAGCAGCAATTTAGTGCATTTAGCCATTGAAGTTGACTGAATGTGGCATTGATGTTGGTGACAGACAGACTGCTACATCAGCAGAAGACCACATCTGGGGCCACAGTTATGAAGAGGAAAATCAGGGCTCACCAAAATAAGACAATAGCAGATGAGGAAAACTCATTTTCTGCTATGACTTTCAGTTTGTGGGGTTTAAAATTTGGAGTAAACATGAAAGGACGGATCTGCCCTGCCTTGTATCAGTGGTTCAGGCTGCTGGTGATGTAATGAAGTGGAGGATATTTTATTGCTACACTTAGCATCAATTGAGCATCATTTAAACACCACAGCCTGCCTGAGGATTGTTGGTAACCATGTCCATCAATTTATGACCACAGTATAGCCATTAACGATGGCTGCTAGCAAGGTGTACCTATTTAAGTGACCAGAGCTTTTACAGCTGTTTTTTTTTTTCCATTAACAAACTATATATTTTTAATAACCTCAGACCAACAGTATGTAATGTGCCAACTTCATGTATTTTTAAAAATCCCTTAGGCCTTCTGCTTAGCATTAGGGCTCATCTCCCAGCAGCAGTGCTTCTGGCTTGGCTCTGTCCTTCACTGAATACAATAGACAGTATACGTATGTGTGTGGGCAGTCGGTTTTATTACCTCCTACTGGTAAACTGGATCACTTTGTGGAAAGGAGTGGGTTTCTGAAACGTACTTGTGATGAGAATCCTGGATCTCTACACACTCATTTAGGTCCTCGTGAGGAAAAAATATGAAGAATGCATAAAAGAAAAACAAATGCATCCAATTAAATATCTTCTTATTATAATATTTCCTGTTTAGAGTTGGAGTTGCAGCACATGTCACACTTGCTGGATAAGGTGTTCCTGATCTTTCCAAACTACTGCCTGGGCATGTCCTTCAGCCAGTTCTACCAGAACTATGAATATATCTCGTTTTGCACCTCCAGTTTTATGACTGAAATAATCTGCAAGCAATATAGTAAGTACTGCCTGAAAGATGGATTAATCGCTCGATTTTGATTTTTATGAGTTGTTTTATTTGTGCTGCAAGTATAGAAGTTTACCTGTGAAGTGCAGAGGTGAGGAAAAACAGTCCACTACAAGGACGGCTAATCCCAACACCTAGTGTTTTTCTGTTTGTAGACATCACATACCAGCGAAACTACTTCTCGATGTCAGAGCCCGGGGTGGGACGATTTCTCGTGGCCTTCTCCGTGCAGGGTGTGGTCTTCATCATTCTGCTGTTCGTCATCGAGCTGCAGTGCATCCACACTCTCTGGAGACTTCTCACCTCAGTGTTCAGGAGGCGCAAAAAGGTCGATGAATTGAGAGGATGCTTAAAGAACTGACACATTTCTTCATAAATTGCAAACACTTGGAAACATTTCTGCTTCTAGTGTGGTCTGCATTATGTTGAATTTGAAATGCAGTCAGTTCGAAATATTGTTTTTTGTGTTTTTTATTTTTTTCCAAGGGAACAGTTTGAGTCTTGGAGGAATTAAATATTGATTAGTAGATTAATAAGCTTTACCAGAATAGATGCCCTTGAGGCGCTTAGTAGTTCTAAAATGGATTACCACCTCTGCATTTATCCTCAGAAGGACATAATATTTTGAGCTGTAAAACCAATGCAAACCTGAACAGTTGGACTTTTTTGACATTGAAATCATCATTTGTGGTCCTAATTTAAGTAAGCACTTCACAGCTAAAACTAGAAGTAAAACTGATTAAAGAAAAAGGATTTATTTAATCTGTGAAACAGTCACAATCTCTGTCATTTTCTCTTTTCTCATGTTGAAGATTAGCTGATTTTTCTTTGTAATTGAAGGCTGTAAACTAGCTGGTCAGACACAAAAGGCTTTTGAAAGATGTCATGTTTGAGTTTTAAAATATAATCAGTAATTAGTAATAAACATAAGTACAAAGGGGTTTTTTTAAGGATGAAGGTCAAGGTTATGACTAATGATTGCAGAAAACATTGTATTTTTAATAGTTAATGCTTACGTTTGAATTTGTGTAGGGGTGCACATAATGAATTTCTCGAGGGTGCATTGTGACAGTATGCATGCCGATTGTGGTGGTCCATGGAGATAATATTGTGGCTCAGAAGAGAGAGCTTGGCCTTTACTAATTAGAAGTTTGGTAGTTACGTGGCTCCTTCAACCTGCCTGACAAAGTATCTTTGGGCCAGATATTGAAAGGACTTAGGCATAGAAAAGCCACCTGAATGAAGCTTGCTGTAAGAAAGCACTGACTGTGCTCAAATTGTCATATTTACACTGCCACAATGGTAAAGGCGTATACTAAATATAGCCAGTATGGGTTTTTGCTCACACTGGCCATCTATAGCTTCAGACTGATTTAAATACTCCGATTAGACCACGATGAGGTGTCCATTGTCTGTCTCTCTTATAATGCCAGTCTTTTATTAGTGGGCATGTTATTCTGGAGGTTCAGCTCTAAAATGATTATTTTGTTGTGTTTCCCACAGACCCACTCATGTAGGTGAAACACACTGCAAAGACAGCTGCATAGTGTTTCCTAAAATAGCTACTTACCAAATCCTAAAAATGCCCTTTTTTTTTTTTTTTAGGGAATCAGTTGCAGGTGAAACATGTTTCTGCAGTGTAACTGAACTGAAATGCACTTATCTTATCCATAAAAGCAAATCGTTTCTATGTGAAATAGCTTTGTATGCAGTAATGTAATTATCTGTACGGCACGATCCCTTTTACTAGGTAGCGACACTGTAATGTAGTTTTTGTTATCTCACTTGTTTTGGTATATTTTTTTAGGTACCTGTGATAACAGCTCTGCTCCCAGAGGACAGAGATGTGGCCGATGAGAGGAAGCGGGTTCTGGACTGCCAGCCAATAGTAGAGTCTATGGTTGGTAGCCCCCTCATACTGCAGGAGCTCAGCAAAGTAAGTGGCTCTGCTATATTTTGTTTATTTGCAAAGGTCTTGACTTATTTTTAAAATACTTGGACATAGTGTCACAATTTTGAAATACAAGTGAAACTGTTATCTCTGCTTCACAGGTGTACAGCAGCGGGGAGAGTCTTCTGGCTGTGGACAGGCTGTCTCTCGCTGTAGGAAAAGGGGAGTGTTTCGGCCTTCTCGGCTTCAATGGAGCAGGAAAGACCACAACTTTTAAGATGCTGACAGGCGATGAGAGCGTTACGTCTGGAGATGCCTTCATTGATGGATACAGCATCCGGAGAGATATTAAGAAGGTAAGAGGGAGGGAGATGGGGAAAGCGGGTTGAAATCCACAAAGTCTTCAGTAGTGAACTACACTGCTTTCAACACACACACAAACAGTTAAAAACAAGACTTATCTCTGGATTACAGGTGCAGCAGCGCATAGGGTACTGTCCTCAGTTTGATGCAGTATTGGACCACATGACAGGAAGAGAAACTCTGAGTATGTATGCCCGGCTCAGAGGAATCCCAGAGAAGTACGTGTCAGGCTGTGTGGAGAATGTGCTGCGCTCGCTGCTGTTGGAGCCTCATGCTGATAAACTGGTCCGCAGCTACAGGTAGGTAGCTCTTTGTTGGAGGGAGAATGCACGTTATCCTGAAAAATGCTTGAAAAAGTGTTTCTAATAATGTGGCGTTATACACGTATGCAGCGGCGGTAACAAGCGGAAGCTGAGTGCAGGAATGGCTCTGATTGGTGGGCCTCCAGTCATCTTCCTCGATGAACCTTCGACTGGCATGGACCCCGTTGCCAGGAGGCTGCTGTGGGACGCTGTTACACGCACACGGGAGTCTGGCAAGGCCATAATCATTACTTCTCATAGGTAAGCTTTAAAGATAATGGTAGATATCAGCCTAAATAATTTGATTTGCGCCATGTCCTTATACTTACACCTACCTGACTACTCCCACTGATATGTTCATACATCAGTATGGAGGAGTGTGAGGCCCTGTGCACCAGGCTGGCAGTGATGGTCAACGGTCAGTTCAAGTGCCTCGGGAGTCCCCAACATCTAAAGAGCAAGTTTGGCAGCGGCTACACGCTGCTGGCTAAAGTCCATGTAGAAGCTGAACTGGAGGACAATGACCTGCTGCTATTTAAAGACTTCATTGAAAGCACCTTCCCAGGTCAGAGCCTCATTATGGAAGAATTGTTTCAATATGTCCAATTCTAACTATAAAAACTAATCTTAAAAAATGTGAAATTAATAGAAGTAAATAGAAGTTCTCAGGGACTGAAAATACAAAGACCATAAATAATGACATCTCAAGCCTCAAGCGTGGCATTGCATGTTGAGAAAATTCTACCTGTTGTAGCTGTCCGCTGCCACTTGGTGGTGACATGAATATATCCAATAACAAAAATGTATGCTACTCTTTCACAAAAGACAGAAGCCATAATATCCAAAGACCTTACTGTTAATAAACTATCCACCGGAGGTGTTTTTCTTTGTGGTAAAGTCTTTTAATGAGTCTATATGTGATCAATGCGGTCAAACCTAAATATTGCAAAAGAGTAAACAACACACAAGCAGCACATTTACAGTTTACTGAAACACTCAGTGGGACGATAAGCTCATCAGCTTAAGCTATTATTTTAAAGGTAAAAGAATAACAAAGCAAATCTAACTGTCAGTTTTCTCCCACAACAGGAAGTCAGCTTAAGGATGAACACCAGGGAATGGTGCATTACCATTTGACTGACAAAACACTAACCTGGGCACAGGTACAGTTACTTTTTTGTTCTTTTACCCAGCAGTTTTATCTGAGAGATCTATATTATCATATTAAGATTTGGGACACATCACATCGTCAGTAGTGCACTTTGGATTCATCGAGTGTTTCGGCCATTATCACTAGACACCCTCATCCAAGGAGGCCCTGCCAGGGTTAATCAGGCCCCGGAGTGTGTCACTGTTTCATGTTAAATTGTTATTTCTCTTATTCTTTCTTCTGTTTAGTTTTCTATGGAATATTTTCTTTTCTCTCGCGGTTAGCTGACTGCCTTAGCTGCCCAATTGATGTCAGCCCTTTTTAACCATAGCCAGTGACTGGGCCTCTCAGCAGTGTTAGCTAATTCTCTTATAGCATGCTGTTGCACCTGTTAAACTAGATCGCTCAAATATGAAGGGTTGGAAAATAAGTCCCTGCACTTGTGCTGTGTTATATCTCCCTCTAATGGACAAAATAGTAACTACACTGTTTAGGTTAGTTTTTTTCTAGTCCTTTTGTAACTTGATCAAGTTTTCAGCTTGACATCTTCCCCGTCTTGATTGCTGTTTTAATTTTAAAGGCTGTAGTCATATCATAACTTTAACATACAAACTTTCTGTGATACATGATTCACAAAATGCCTCGAAAAATACTGAAAAACAAAAAATGTATATATCAAAGCTAACCGGTATTTGGATGTGAATAAAGAAAGTAGATTTATTTATTTATTTATTTTTTGTCTGCTTAACTGTGTACAGATTAAAGGTATTAAATGTGATCTTCACTTTTCTTCTCTTTCCCAACTCCCATGTAGGTGTTTGGCACTTTGGAGGCAGCCAAAGAGAAATACCACATCGAAGACTACTGTGTGAGTCAGATATCACTGGAGCAGGTGTTCCTTAGCTTTGCCCAGTTTCAGCACTGCACACAGAGTGAGAGGAACTAGGTGGAGTGAAGAATCTGTCCGTCCCATTGCCCATTTCCTACACTACGTGCACACGGCCCGTACGCATGGACACGCCTCGGTTACACCGCCAGGCGTGAACACATGCTCCGTTTTTAACCTTGAACACGAACACACACTCTGCGGGCCAGTGGCAAACACCAACTTCAGCATTTCTTCTATTGTATCACCCGGATGTGTCTTTGTTTGGTCACTCATGCCATTTGCTGTTGTTTGAAAGTAGAAGAACTGATTCTGATTATGACATATTACACTGACTCTTTTTAGAGGTCAAACAAAGAAAATAGCATCACTCAGTAGATACTACCACTACTATGAAATGTGTGTGACAGGGATTATTTGTGTGTGTGTGTGTGTTGTAATTGAGTGCACAGATTGTCATTTTGTTATTTATGATTTTTACTACTTTTTGTGTGTATAAAAATGTGTGCTTTATTTCGGTGACTGTCAATCATTGAAAGAGAATGGACCACTCCAGTTGATTTGATTGTGTAATTGTCGCACACCTTTGAGCCTTATCTAACAAGTGAGGGTTCCCATTTCTTTATGTTGCCCTTATGAAGGACTGTTTTTTTTCTATAAGAGCCTCTTAATGTTGTTGCCAGATGTACATAATGCGATGTGTTCATGGTACTAAAACCACTTACCCGCTTAAAGACTGTTTTGGAATCATTAACGGATGCATGCGTAAAATAGGAGTTGCAAAATGCACGAAACTGGGAGAGCAGGGAGCTTCTAGTGAACAATAGAAGGCCGTCCAGACTGAGGAATAATCCACAGGGTACATTTAGTCTCGTCTTAGAGCATTTAGTACATCTCAGTTTTCAGCTCCTGCCAGGTAACTATTCAGTTGTAGCTGGCCAACAAAAGTACAGGAACAGTGCGTTACTATGTGGATATCAACCGTCACTGCTTACGTGGAAGCGGTTTATAAAAAGGAACAAAACCATGAAGTGACGCAGGAAATTTTACTAGTGCCATTGTTTAGGTGAAACTCAGTCTTTCAATTCAAATTGACCGAGAACACCTGCAACCTTTAAGGTGTTTTGATGCCTTTGTTTGTTTTTTTTCTTTCTCTCAGCTTTGCTTTTCACATGCTACACATATGTATGTGTAAAGACAGCAACAGATAGAAAGGCAGCACGGTTCCTTGATTCAACCAGACTCTGCAAAAGAGACTGATGACTTTTAATGACGCCAAAAACAAATTCCTATTCAGTCTCCTGCTTTTATAATCTCAGATAATCACACAGAGTCCTTTATTTGACATTCCTGTCCCCAAAGAAACACTTCAGAGAAGTGAAATGAATGTATACCGTCTTACACACAAAAAGCTCTTTGACAGTTGTATAACAGCTTGATATTATTCGCAGTGCTTTCTTTATGTTAAACAAGAGACTGACATTCCTTAAGAAAAAACAAAAAAACACTGATGCGTTGCTTAGAGGTTTTCAAAGGTTTTTACATTATAATTTCTGTGTATTTACACAAGTCATCTTCCATTATTTGTGTGACTTGAAATAACAGCATTGTTAGACAAGTAGAAAAATGATAAACATTTAAAAAGGTTTGCACTGCTGATATTGAAGAATGTTTAATGCTGAAATGTGGTGTATCAAATTTAAAAAGGGAATTTACATCGTTGTAATTGTGTACTGTACTTTACCATGCCATGGGACTGACTTTGTCAACTCTAAATGTATCGCTACTCTTTTTAAATTAAATAATGCTCTATGAAAAGGATGCAAAGTCCAGTGTTGGATCTTATTTTCACATTTCAGTTTGCTGGACAAAGCACAAAATATTCATAAACAGCCCAGTGCAAAGTGGTCATGTGATAAGAGTTTATTTACACCTATTAATCTTGATAGCCTCATTTGTATCTATTGGATTATGTCGCCCTCATTATATAGGCCCAAATATTCACTTTATTTATTTATTTAGTTGCTCAAAGTGCCTCTTTTGACCTTGAGTGAAGGTTGTTGACCTCTTACTGAATTAAACACACTGTGACAGACAAGGATGGGCAACCACACCATCCCCAGCAACCTAGCCCCCCCCCCCCAAAAAAAAACAAAAAACACAAAACAAAAGTATGTTAGCAATGGATTTATGTAAATCTAAGTCAACTTAAACCTGGACATCATCACATACCTGCACAGAAAAGCAGGAGAATCTGTCAGCAGTGTGTAGCACAGGTAGACGAGAGTGAGAGAGAGTGGATAGCACCGGGTGTTACAATGCCCAAGGCCACTGGAGGCGAGCAGGGACAGGACCAGTAGGAATGCAACCGAGTACATTTCATTAAGTACTTTATAGAAAGTACATGAACTCTTTAATTCAGTAAGTTGTTTTTTTTGTTGTTTTTTTGTTTTATCTTATGCTGCTTCCAGATTTTTTGCCACTGTGGTTTGGATGCAAATATTGCTCTTTGTTCCATTTATTAATTTTTTTTTTTTTTTAAACTGTGTGGGTGCAATGTATCTTCTACTTAAGTGACACCACAATTGAAGCACAAACTTGGTAGATGAGCTGTATCACACAACAAGTCAGATTTCATATCATATCTCTCTTATCTATCTCTCTTATCTATCTATCTATCTATCTATCTATCTATCTATCTATCTATCTAAAAATTCCCCACTCGCCCCTGCGGGTGGTCAATCCTTCAAGCTCGGGTCCTCTACCAGAGACCTGGGAGCTTGATCTTCTTAGCTGTTCCTAGGACTGCACTCTTCTGGACAGAGATCTCCGATGTTGTTCCAGGGATCTGTTGGAGCCACTCGTCTAGCTTAGGAGTCACTGCACCTAGTGCTCCGATTACCACTGGGACCACCGTTACTTTTACCCTCCACATCTTTTCGAGCTCTTCTCTGAGCCCTTGGTATTTCTTGAGTTTCTC
>VUQR01014545.1:26174-37004 GCA_015108515.1 Hemichromis elongatus | reverse complement strand
ACACACACACACACACACACACACACACACACACACACACACACACACACACACACACACACACACACACACACACACACACACACACACACACACAATATATATATACATATATATACATATACAATATATATAAATATACATATGAATAATTCCTAAACTTTTATTCCCATGAAGGGAAGCAAGAAGAAGGATAGAGGTCAACATTAAGCAAATTATTGTTGCAATTGTTTGTTTGTTTTTAGTGCAAATAACCTGATGCAGGGAATTTAGACAAGGAGTTTAAAGAAGGTTCTGGGTCAGATTCCTGCTAAGTCATAAATACATGTCTTATATGTCTTATAATCTCTTATAATACGACTCACAATAAATTCCAATATTAAAATCCTGGAACGTTAGCTACAGCTTTTAGAAGAATTAACAAGGAATGAATGGAGATTCTTAAATATGTAGGAATATCGCTTTTACAACAACACCCAGCAAATTGTCTCTGTTACCTTGGTATTCACTTTAATATTAATTTAAAGGTCCAGGGAAACAGTAATTGTGTTATTATGCTTTTCTCATTGAGACAAGTAGCAATTTAGATGTGAAGCTATTCAGACAGCGCAAAAAACCAAACGGCTGTCTCACACCTGCAATGAGGGCAACCTGAGAGTTTATGTTTGGATTTGCAATTAGCTCCCCACATAAAGGTTTTTAAAGACAAATGTGTTTTCCTACGTTGGGGAAGTGAATCACTGCAGCAACGCACACGTCTGTGTTCTGACCTTCTTAGCAAAACTGAAATTGGTCATGCTGTGTTGCAGGTGTCTACGTGTATGCGCCTCTGTGGGCGTGCACTTTCCCGTGTTACATTCTACCTACTCGCTTTGCCCTTGCTAGTGTCTCTTCAAGACTTTAAATGTTGGCGGTATGTTTATATATGCTGGGGGGCATAGGAAGGTGTCTCACTCCACTATTTTGTGAGTACCACCCTTCACTGAACAAACACACAAACACGCTCATGCAGATCTGAGAACGTATGAATCAGATGTGAGCTATGGACTTACATAACCTCCTCACCACACATTCACATTTGAACCATTACACAATTTCACAAGTGTCCTCTATAAACATCCAGGAACCCACTGGAAAAATCCCAGAGCTGCTCTCTGTTGTCAGACAGTCAGACCACAGAGGCCAAGTACACACAGTACATGTAGGTGTAGAAAGTGAGAAGTGTCTGAGTGTGTCAAAGTGTGCACTTTGTGATGCCAGTAAATCAATAGGACCCATCATAACCTTCGCTAGCCCAATCCTATGCTATCGCAACTGTCTAAACTCAACCATAATTATCTAATTTCTAACACCAACATTTAACAGGCCAAAAAAAAAAAAAAAACTACTCATTTTCCAGACCTGTTATTGTCTAAAACAGGGAATCAGGAATTTTCTCTCTAGCCCAAAATGGTTGAGGGGTACAGTGATGTGAAGCACACATGTTGAGACAGCTGTACGTTATGAATGGTTTGCGCCACTGTGATTCACCAAATATCCCAGTAAAGCTTGTTTTCTCTTCTTTCCTAAACTGTTAACAGAGTTATGGTCATTTAAAAGGGCTTGTCAAATCGGCCTGGTCTCACGCTCATGGTGAATAAAGGGTTAATATAAGAAAAAGTGCAATTTTAACAGTGCATTCATGGTTTTTCTATCTATTCATTTATTATGAATGGCAATCCGGGTGATCTTTATAAGTAGGAAAAGGTATAAAACCCATAAAAATACACTTGAAATCCATCATTTCTGCCCTCCTTCACATTTTCCAAAGCTTTCCAGTAGGTCTTTGTTGGCCACTGGGCCTTTTGTTTGACACCCCCAGTCTAAAGCTTAAATTACTTCCACCATGGACACATGTACACACCCCTGGGTGTCAGTAATGACTGAATTTAAATTCACCTTGCACTGTCAAATATTTACCAGCTGTATTATCAGGGAAAAACTGAGGACCTTGTTAATGAAACTTTTAATCTTCTGATCCTTAATTTATTGTTTCTAGCCATGTCACCACTATCTACATGCAGGGAAGCGTCACACTCTGTCCATAGGGTATCAAGTGCTAGAGGCAGCACCCCAGATGGCTAATTATTTCAACTCCAGATTAAGCACAAGTAGAACTGGCGCCATTAGACACCATTAGGTAATACCAGATATACATAATTGTTTGAAATAATGGAATAAATTAAGATTGCCCTCTCCCTCCACTCAATCCCTCTGTGTTTTGCCCTTGTGCTGTCACCTACAATCATGAAGTGCACATCCAGACCTGTCTGTAAGAGGTTATTAGTGAGATAACCATAAATATAATCCAGGATTAAGAAAAAGAAGTAGTTATATTGTAGTTGTATTACCTACAGCAGCAGCATCAATGACCCGAAAGCAAGAGTATCACACATGACTAGACCTATTAATTATTCCCAATGAAGCTTCACCAGATCATTCTTCTTTAATATTGTGCTAAAGTTTAAAGCCACTGTTTTGTGTAGTGATTGTTTAATCACTATTGTCCATATGGACTGTTTAATAACTACATAGCCTATAGGAGGTGAGCCACAAAGACAGTGGTTTTTATTATGTAATTATTATGTTGTGTGTCTTGTGACTTACCCAAATTAATCTACAAAAAAAAAGACTAGTTCTTATATAAGCTTCTGCTACTAGATATGCCTATACAGCTAGGAGAACAGGGCTGAATACCCTGAGCTTGCCAGTGGGCAAAAAAATAATCCTCTGTTTTAGATTACTGGCTTTAAGTTTTTATAGTATGAATACTAAAGGCTAAAAGAAGTTTGTAAAGTGTTAAACTCCTAGAGCTTCGGGAAATCTTCTGCACCTTCTAAGTGTAAAGTCTAAACATCCTGTAATAATAAGATTGTGTCTTTTTGTTTTATGTTAATGCAAAAAAAATCTGAAGCTTGGCATGGTGGTAAAGTGGTTTCCACTGTTGCCTCACAGCAAAAAGGTCCCGGGTTTGAAGGTTGTGGTTGACCAGAGTCTTTCTGTGTAAAGGTTAATTAGGTTAGGTTAATTGGTGATTCCAATTTGGCCATAGGTGCGAATGCTTGTCTGTGTCTTTGTTTTAACCCTGTGTTAGACAGGTGGCCGGTCCTGGGTCTACCCTGCCTTCTGTTTAATGACAGCTAGCATAGGCCGAAGCACCCCCACAACCCTCAATTGAATACGCAAAGACAGAAAGAAAAAAAAATGGATAGAAAGAAGCTATCTGATGCTAAGTTGTGATCCTTCCCACTTAAACACAACAACACAGCGATGAAAATGCTGGAAAATCATATAGTGTGATGTGAAATGTGAACACGTGTAGTCCCCCAGTTCTCTCATGTTAACTACTCAACAAATTCCCACAATAAATAATCACATTTGCTTTGATTACTCTGTTTACTGAGGCATATTCACAGCATCGTTCAGCAGACTCTGCTCCAGACACATCGATTGCAACTTGCACAAGTTCACTTCAGCAAAAGAGATCCCAGGAGAATTTGAACCTAAGTAGCAGGATCTTCGAAAGATTTAATAAATAAATTCATCAGGAGAAGCCAGACGTTTTATTAGTTCAGTCGCAGAGAAGCAGACTGTGTGATAAGGGCCAAAACCTCGAGTCCAATGAGCTTGGAGCCGTTCTGCTCATTAACGAGATGCTTCGATAACTGAGTATTACAATAAATAGTAATAAACAGTAGTTTGTACAACAAAAACATATCACTCTATACTGACAAGCAGTAAGTAAGCAACATATATTTACATCTTTCATAGACACCTTGTTACAAATAGAATATACTGGAATCAGTAAATGTAGCACCGACACTGAATGATGGAGCCAGGAAACACAGACTATGCCTCTCTGAATGTCTTTCACAGGTTTGAGCTGCACCTGCTTATAAAAGCTCTGCTCAGTTCAGTTTAATTTCACAGATTGTGCCCCAGTTGGCCTTTCTGTTAATTTGCCCTTTAGGTTGAGCTTAGGTTGGGGTTTTGCGTTAAGTGGCTGACGCACCGGCAGTAACTGCTCCTTGCATAGGAACATTTTTTTCTTATTTTTGCATGAAAAGAAATGGATATTAAGTCACTTAAGTAAATATTTACATGGAATCAAAAACATATATTGAAAAAGAAGTGACACTCTTGATGGCAGAGTTAAAGTTAGCTGTTTTAAGAGAAACTTTGAAGAATTGTTTTGCTGCCGGCATCAACTTTGGCAGTTTATGTATGTGTGTGTGTGTGTGTGTGTGTGTGTGCGTGTGTGTGTGTGTGTGGAATGAGTATCGAGACAATCGAGAAGAAAGCACCACTGCTGAGCTTTAAAGACATGTTTATACTAAGCTACATAAAAGAAGAAGTGAGAAAAGGTCTTCATCCCTCAACCTTTTTTTCAGAGACCAGTAGGGGTTTTCCAGTTGACTTCAGTACACAGAACAACTGCATTTTATGAATTTACCTCCTTATAACCATTACAAGAAGAGCCATGGAGATGTTATTCAGGGCTTTTTCTTTGCCTTACTTGCCAGTCATTTGCAGTTTACAGGGGTACCATTCTGTATAACAGCAATCCCAACACGTGCTAGAAAGCTACCGGTTTACTGCCTTCCACCCTCAGCCATAAGACCAGCTTCACATCTACATCCCTTCTCCCTACTGAAATCATGCCAGCATAAACCTTTGAAACCCTTCTTTCAGTGCTTTTACTGACCTCTGCTGCCGTGTGGGAGGCCACAGGGAGAATGGGCCATAAATGTACTTTCCCAGCTCATTGAAAAAGAACAACCAGTAGCTCATAAAGTAACATTTTATTACATAATATTGCCTAGGACTTTTCTTTAAGCTACATTAAAACTCAAAATTGTGAACCTCTAATGCTCCACATGAATAGATATAAATCCAAAAATGAAGGCAAAATAAAGTGTTTTCTGCTATATTTTGAAACTCGACTGAGTTGTGCTTTAATAAAATGTCTTTTTGCTGACCTGATGTAAGTACTTCCAAATACACATTAGCTGTTTATTCTACTACACTTGTCTCTTAGACAATAATGCATATTAGTGCATGTAAGATAACATGATCAGTATAGAAACTCATCTTTTTCTGTCATATGGCAGCAACAGCAAATTTAAGCACGTAGATGCCGCCAAGATGACCTGCTGATGTTTAAACTGAGTATTAAAATGGGTGATTTTAGTGATTCTGAAAGTGGCATGGTTGCTGGTCCAAACAGTTCAGAGCTTGCTGATCTGCTGGGATTTTTCCCACACAACCGTTTCTGGGGTTTACAGAAAATGTTTCAAAAAAGTGAAAACATCCAGTAAACAGCAGTTTTGAAAATGCCTTGCTGATGGCCAAGGTTAGAGGAGAATGGCTAAACTACTCTGAGCTGATAAGAAGGTAACAGCAACTCAACAGCAAAACAATGGGACGAAGTAAGCAGGGTTCTTGTAGCCGTAATCCTCAAAAATATGAGAGAAAAAAAAATATATATATAAAAAGATGCTAAACCACAACCCTTTAAGGTGACAGTGAAATGTGAAATGGTAAGTGCATAATTTATATTGCTACCTTTCATTACATTTTTAACTAACAAACGTCACATTTGGATACTCTGGAGATTGCAGTGGTCTCTATCGCTTAGATAATAACATAGCTTAAAAGAAATGCAAAATCTTGTTCAAATAGCAACTGGTAACATTTAAAAGTATTTATATCAGTATATTTCAGCATATTATACCAGCCTCACATTACCATCCTCCATGTACCTCTGGATCAGCCCAAAACAAAAGTGTACCCAACAATAGACCAAGACGCACTTGGCAAAATCTCAATGCTGCCACCTTGTGACTAAATTCCATAAGTTTAGATGAACCTGTGGCAGCACAGCTGCATCTTATCACACTCAATTCATAATCAATTTAAAAGAAATTTTTCGCCATCTTCAAATTAAATCAACAGTGAGCACATTTACTTTCACTCCAGTGTCCCAAAACAAATAATTATTTTACACAAGTGACAAGCTACATCATGACTTTAAGTTCACCCAGATAAAGAAGGTATGCAGAAAAGCATCTGTGAACACACAACACATCAAGCCTTGATGCGGATGGATGTGCAAGAGCAGCAGAAGACCAAACTCCTATCAGCTAAAAACAGTAAATTGAAGCTTCAATTTGCAGACAGTCTCACAATAAATGGACAACAGATGATTGGAAAAAATGTTACCTGCTCTGATGATTTCTGTTGGGATATTTTGATCATAGGATTACAATTTTCTTTTTTTGGGGGGGGGGCATAAAAGTACCATCCTGGATCACCTTGGCACACTTCGGTACGTTAGCACACTTTGGGTCCTTTATAGTTCCAACTGGGCATCATTTAAATGCCACAACTTAAAAGAGTTGCTGACCATACCGATCCATTTTTGACTACAGTGCTGACAAAACTGCAGTAGCTGTGTGACACTATATTGTTAATATGGAGCAAAATCTGTGCCATTCAGAATTAATTCAGCCAGATAAGAGAGGAAACCTTTTTTAGATTATACAAAAATATGTCAAAATAAATCTTTAATCTTTTTTTTTTTTGCTGCTGATAGTTTAAAGGGATCTTTTCCCTGGAAATTTATGGAAACTACTACAGATTTAAACAACGTCCCATTTAAACATATAAATTAGCCCAAAATGTTCTCTACTGCTCTATCAGCAATAGCATCAATATAGCAGAAGGGTTTGGGGTTTATTTGTTAGCACGTTCCCAGGTGTAAAAAAAAAACACTGACTGCAAATGTGCCAACTTTATGTGTGCACAAATACTTTAAGTGCCTGTGAGTGTGGGTAGGTATTAACTCACATCTGAGAGGCATCTGTGAGTATGCTGATGTGTCTCCTATACTTAAGTTTGTTTAGACCTGTCTGCTTGTGTGAGCATCCTTATGTCGATGACAGTGCATGTGTGGGCAACTGGGTTATCTCAATAGACAGCAGCATATATCTATTTTAGGTTCTCAAGATGATAAGAGTATGCTACCATTAAAGTTAATATGATTTGTATATAAATGCACCACTGTATATATGGGCATTGCATCTGTGTCCAGAGAGAAACTGCTATAAAGCTTGTGAATGTGTTCTAGGTCTATAATGAGCATAGAAAAACTGTAACAAAGCAAATGAGTCGAATGAATGAGAATGTAAACATCAGGTCAAGTATAAGATGCCAATGTAGTGAGATAAAAGTGGCATAGTGAAGAGGAAAGCACACTGGGCTGCCAAATGCTCAATCTAGCAAACAATCTATGGACAAGGAACCAATCATTGCTCCGGTGTTTGTCCCAGCAGTGTACCTAATACCTCAAGCGCAGGACTTAAGAGGGAGGAATTTTACAGGCTTGAACACAGCATTGGCATTTTGTTGTAACAAGGTACTGTGGAGCACAGGTATTTTAAACAATGACGGGCATTATTGGTTTTTACATTTTTGTCCATTTTTTTTTATGTTATCCATGAGTGACAGGAGGGTGGAGATGGTTGGTGGAATGGTGCAGCATCTGTTGTAATGCTGTCTAACCGTAGTCTGCGATTGGACAGATTAGTGGCTTTATTTCTAACCCAACCAAATTGCTTACGAGAAACGTTTCTCGCCCGCTAAGGCCGCTAAGTCACTCTTTCGAATCTATTTCCATTTGTTTCAGAGTACTTATAAGTGATGGTGCAGGTGAACACTATTATCAGTAATGGTAGAATATTGTTTTACTCACTTACCTTAACCTCTGGTATTTCCAGACAGCAGTGAAGTGTTTTTATTTTTTATTTACACATATAACCCTTTTAACTGGGATTTCTAAACAATGTTTCAATGCTGTAATAAAAAAAAAACAAGATGCAGAGTGCTTCCCCAATTCACATTGTTTTTGTTAAAATACAGCTCTTTAAAAGAGCGCCTCAAATCAGTTGAAATGCGTTGGTTCTCATTGTGTGGTCATACCTAACCTTTGTCATGATTGATTACCAAATTGGGCTCAAACAAAGACCCAGCCAGTGTTTCACAGTATTTATTAAACACAGGTGTTTCACTGAACTACAAACACGCAAAAGGATGATTTTCTGGAAAACAGTTTATGAGAAGGTAAGTGCCACTAATGGGTTTAAAAGATGAAGAGTGGGCAGGCAGGTGGGTATCTAACACAATTCAAATCCTTTTCTTCCTAATAGGTTTCTGAGACATAATCCAGAGAAAATGAGTGATCCAATTCAGCCACGGCAGGTCCAGAGAAGGGACTGGAGGCGGAGTGAGAGAGGAGGCAAAGTAAGATCAATGAAGGAAAAGACATTCGCGAGAAAGAACATTAAACTTGAGCCGGACATTACCGCTATGGCCAATGAAGGATCCAGAGTAATGGCCAACAGGTGCGTAACAGGAGGTGTAGCCAGCGGCTGATTGGGAGCCCTGGGCACAATATGCAAATAACAGGGAACTTGTTCATGTGAAAAGGAAAGAGAGAGTGGGAGAGCGAGAATAGGAGGGGGAAAGGGAAGGAGGAAGATTGGAGAGATTTGGCTGGAGCTTGCTAGACCATGACATCCTTAGAGAGTGAAGAGCCATATTTTATTTGTAAATAATTCTAATAAATTATTAAAAAAAAATAAGTACATGGAGCTGAAAACAACTGGCTCATTTAAAAACAACAATTAAATGTTTACTCGCTTTTAAATGAAATTTGATTTATTCCCTACCATGTCTGTGGGAAAGGGTGCGCTCTTGATGACACACTAAAATATTGTTGCTTCGGGGCCTTTCACAAGCTTCACTGACACAATGCTGCTCCATCCTTTAACACCCGACTGTTGCACGCAGGCTGTGGCAAATTAAAATAGCAGTTGGAGTGGTTATTGATGGATGGGGTGATTGATATTGCAATTTGCAGAGTGGTTACAAAAACATTTCACACCTCACTGAGCATACAGGTCTTAATTAGTATGCACCATCAGCTTGAATAAACTCACAAGGCATCACTCCCAAAAATGCCTTGATCCCTCCAACACCGAACCAGACATCAGAGGTATAGCATAGACAGTGTCATATGCTTAGAAAGCTTTAAGTCATCATGCTTTTTATGAACGTTTTCACTGCTGTAAAATGCAGTAAAGGCAAAGTTTAGTCCTATCAGGCTAAGTCTTATAAGCTAATGAAAGAGGACATTTGTTGAGCAGCTGAAACAGCACAGGTGCAGTCACACTCACAGGCAGAACACACAAACTCTACCCAGAAAGGCCCCAGTTGGCTGGCAGATTCAAACCTTTCACCTTTTTGGTGTCGGGCAACATTGTTAGCCACTGCATCATTGTGTTGCATTGTGAATAGATTAAATAGCTCATAACAAAAAAAAAAAAATTTAGAAGACATCAAATTTCACATCAGTGCAACTAACAAGTATCTGTGGGAAACACCTGACACAAAGTTTTTGCTGAAATTTCCGTGCAGCTGCTATCTTTGTAATGACGGCTCATTTGTATTGATTTGTATGTCCTCCTTCTCCCCACAGCTGAATGAAAGGTGTCCAGCAAAACCTTCTCGCATCAAATTCAGCAAGGCATTCCTGGGTAGATTATTCATTTAAACAAAGAAGTGTCATGAGTCAAACTACATGTGTTTTGCTTGCCCAGAATTTTGCTGTGAATCTACCACCTGATCCTGCAGATTTGCACTCTACAACGTCTACCAAATCAGATGTAGCCTCTGCAGGCACTCTGCGGGGCTCAAAGTCACAGCATCTCTGGCTCAATTTCCCCAGAGTAAGCTTTCTGAAACACTTCCTTGAGCTCCCCTGAACTTATCCCAAACAGTGCAGCCTGTCTTGTTTCTTCATATCCCAAATTCCTTCATGTTAGCTCTCTAAGATACTCCTCCTAGCTCCCTGTAGCTGCACTTACTTCTTTAAAATCCCTGGTGCTGGCACACATGGCAGGGGAAAGGATCTGCAGCTCCATACCTTCAGGCTGTGGTTAAGCCAGAAAAATGAGTCCATGTTCAGAATTTATATTCGCGACTGACTGCTTGACTCCAATTTCTATGCACCGGACTGGCCATCACTACACCAAGCCCCAAATTCATGTAGTGAAATATTCTTCCTGCACCAGCCAGATTAAGAGAGTCACTTCATATATTCTAATACTTTCACCCTCCACTACTACACTGATTTCCCCCCCAACCCGCCTCTTATACAAGATCCTTATTTTTGGTAAGCATGAGTATAAAACCCTTGAGGCTGACATTCCTTATATTATATATCTTTGTTATTTTTGGTATTGAAGATAACTGTCAGCTGGTGAAAAATGTTGGAATTCATGAACTGATCTTGCGTTAACACATGCAATAATTGCTTAACCTTAAACGAATAGTTCACCCAACAAAAGTAACATTAACCTTCGTATACCTGACAGTAAGACAGCTGGGCCTGCTGCAAACTTAATAAGCTCTGTATTATAACTCAGAGAGATGTTTCAGCCGGATGCTGCTGAGGCAGCCTGTGGAGTAGGTGTGCAGAGACATTACACCTTGTATTTGTAATCACTGCTCTTGTTAGTAATAGTATAGCATTAACTTAATAAAAAAAAGCTAACATTTGACTCGCTTGTTTTCGGGGTTCGATTTCAGCAAGAAGTCAAATAAATCTTTGAAAGGATCTGCAGCTCATGTACAACATATTCAGGATGCTGAGCGATAACCTTCCAACCCAAATTGCTGTGTTGCAAAATCTAGCTCAGCATGATGTTTTCTTAAAAAAAGAAATCTTGG
>VUQR01014543.1:72534-85782 GCA_015108515.1 Hemichromis elongatus | reverse complement strand
AGTGACAGCAGCAAGAGCCCACCAGGGTATGCTAATCGCAAATCAGTCCCACAGTCACATTAAAGCCAGTATGTTATTAAAATGTTGCACCTGTCTGCCCTTTTCCTGTCGCAGGGACCAGGACTCTGAATCAGACGACGACTATGATGATGTGGACATGTAAGAAACTTTTCACAGTTTCCTCAAGTCAGAAAGAACAGACTGTTGTTCATCTGCAGTGAAGAATGCAAAGATCTTTTTACATTAGTCCTCCGAGGTAGAGACAGCTGGGCTTCTTATAAAAAGGCAGTGGCCAGATTTGACAGCCGGTCCAAACAGTAGCATCTTCCTCCAGGTCATATGGGAAAAATTGGGGACTAACGCTTTGGCCGTTGTTCGCCCAGCGTAGGTTGCAGGATTTTCCAAAGTTTGTTGTGGTTGTCTTCTCTCAGTTTAACCAATGAGCACCAAGCAGCGCTCCCAGCATGTACTTCTGTATATCTCAAAAACGCTCATATTTCAGCCGAGGTGGACCACAAAGACGTGTTTGTCTCTGTATGCAGTCATCAGTGATTCCAGTGAATTGCATTAACACTGTGTCTGTTTGTCTGTCCTCAGCCCTACGATACAGCCTCCTGGGTAAGCCCAGTAAACACACGCGTATTAATGTGAAGTTTATTCCCATCATTAACGCAGCAGACTGAACCGGCAATCTCTCTGTCGACAGGTTCATAATGCCACCTGATGAAACGCCACCTCCTCTTCCTCCGAAGGTGATTATTAAGGATTGCTGTTGGTTGTATCATGCAAACCCTTGAATTTAACATGCAATTTCTGCTAAAGAGATTTGAATTGTTTTCTTCATGTATTCTTACATATTAGAATAAACCCTAGATAGATAGAATAAACCCAGCCTTTTATCTTTTTAAAATTGAAGGCATTAACTTAGTTTTTAGTTTGTAGATTTTATCTTAGAAGGAAATTTAAAAGCCTGTCAGGGTTTTTTTTGTGTTTTTTTTAAAATCCTGACAGGCTTTTAAATAGGCAGCACTGTGTGAAGATTTATGCATTCAGAGTTTTGCTTCAAAGCTCAGTAGACGTTTGTTGTAAAGCGGGACCAGTTCTCTTTGGTCCTCTTGCAGTTTAAGTGATTTAATGGTTGGGTCCTCCGGGTCATGTAGAACTTGCTCTGATGCGCTCTCTGGGCACAGACCCCACCCACCTATCGTTCAAATCATCTCTTTTTGCGAGCGGCAGCCAACCAAAAGAAACGTATCTTAAAGGGGGGGGTGGGGATGAGGGGGGAGCGGTGTTGTGGAAGTGACACACTCTTTACTAGTGAGGATAGTTGCAAAGCTTTTTTTCACTATGAATGTGCGATACATGTTTTTATTAAATATTTGAACGTAATACAACACAAAATCTTGTAGAGGATACACGTTTTGAAACGACAAGAAGCAAATGCATCTAGTACACGTAAAGTGGCCACAAAGAAATGACATACAAGCAGATCTCAGCGGCCAGCGCAAGAAAGTTTGGATCCTTTGCTTCTTAGTTAGCGGTGAGCGCAGCGCATGCCGCGACCGTTGTGAAAGGGCATTTATGCTGCATAGTGTAACTCACAGCAATGGTCCCAGGTCAGCCCTGACATTGTGTTAAAGTAATACTGAGGTAATCATGCTATTTCTGACCACTGGTATACCACAACTTTATCCTTTCAACAGCTACCAAAAGTTAAGTGACCAAGCTTGTATGAGCCCTATGGGATATTCACATAGAGATCCTCCAGCTTCAAACTGTATTACCCTTCCAGGACCTGAAGCTCAGTAACGCATCCCTCCGACAGCCAAAACCATATGTTCTCTGATGGATTGTTAAATTAGTGATTAACATGACATTGACCAATCAGCTGAAAGCAAGAAAACTTGGGTCAAAATTTGTACTTGCAAGTTGAAACACACACAGCGAGGGAAGTTGAGCGCAGAGGTTTTTGCTTTGTATCTGTAAACAAACCTTAACAAAAAAATGTTTAATTTGTGTAAATATTTTTTACACACACACACAAATTCTCATCTATAGATGTACAATCATATATTTTCAGATATTTTCATTCACAAGGTTACAAAATAGTACAAAATATTTATGACCACAGGTTGAGACCGTAGCATGGCCTAAAACAGCTTGTTCCTGACAGAGGCTGAACTGATGCTGCACCGAGTATCAGATAGGGATTATTTTGATCTTGCCAAACTACTTTTATATAGTCAAAAGATAAAACTATTGACATGGAAGCTGGCATAATAGATCCCCCTTAAAAAAAAATTATGATTCAAAGATGAGAACTGCAGAAAACACTCATCAGTCATTTTACCAAAAGTCTTTTGTGCCTTTTTTCTTTTTTGGGTGGCGGCAGCCCAAAGCACGAAACAACTCAGAGGAAAGCATGGCGGCAGAGGACGATCGAACGAGAAAGCTGGTCTCTCTGTGCGCCCCCACCCCGCTCATGAGGACGTCCAGCGGGACGCACGTCCGGCCCACACCACAACCGCGAACTACACGACACTCAGGTGAGCTGCTCGTGTTTATATCGAAGCATTTTTCCCATATTTGTTTTGTTTCTTTTACTAAATCCTCTTTGTGAACTGACAAAGATCAAAGGTTTAAAATAGTTTTAGTGAAGGAAGTTTGTTTCACTTCTAAAAACGTCAACTGTGCTGCAGTGTTTGGGCACGACTCGCCTGCTCAGCCAGGTGAGCTGAAGCAGCAAGACGTTGATATCAAAGCGTATTTTATATGGCGTGCAAATTATCACTCTGTTTTCTTATTATTCTGTGTGTGTGTCTGTGTGTTCCAGACCCTGCATCCTTACCTCTTCAGTTTAATGAGCCCCCACCAGACCTACTTCCTCCTGAACTTCCCCCTAAAGGCATACGGAGACGGCAGCCTACAACAAAGGTAAGACCTGGGGAAGATGACATTTCTTAAAGGGCTTTTCTAACTTTTGTGCCTTCCAACAGTGCAACATTATGCTCCTCATCTTAGAATAAATGTGTCTGGGAAACACAGAAATAACGTCCAGATCAGAACAAACGACTGTCTTTGAGGAAGCAGAGATAAAGTTCAGTGACAGCCTGGCAGAAAAAGACTTTTCTGACAGTCGTGGGGGAAACTGAGCCGCACATCTTCCAATTTCCTTCCCAATTATCTTATCTTCTCTGCGCCCCCACAGTGTGACTGCGACGTCGTCGTCATCATCATATTTTCCTTTCTGTTTGCAGGATCATCCCGAGTGCGCCAGCCCCGTCCTGAAGAAACCTCCTGTGAGTTTCTCCTCCCTGTATATCAGCTCTCTGGCTGAGCGTCGAGATTTTTGATGTTTTAAGTTTATTTCTCCAGCAAAACGATGAACAGAATAAATTCATCTGTAAATTTTAATCTTGCAATTTTATAGACGAGCATTCGAAATCAGAGGGGACCTTTTATGTTTTTCCTTAGTTCCTGTCATATATACATGCATGTTACTTATGTGGATGTTCATATTAAATATGGCCAAAGCTGAAAAAATGAGTTCGGCGTACACGCAAGTATGTCTCTGTGAGGCAAAAGCTCAGGTTTCAGACTACATTAAACACTCATGTTCAGAGAGTTTGTGCTGCTCCCCACTCTGTGTGACATCACAGACACACAGAAGGTATTTGAGCCTTCTGTTTAACTAAATACAGCCAATCAGAAATCAGAATATAGACATAGGAATGCTTCAGCTGAAGGGGATGCCACCTCCTTGTGGCTTGAATGGTAACGCACGCTTAGGACACCATATTCTGAGAATGCAGTGATGCGTGCAGCACCCCACCCAGTCTTTTCGGTTCTTTGCCTTTTGTCGTTTATTCCTCACTGTTTAAGGCAAAGTGAGAAAAGGAGAGGCAGGGAGGTCCCTCCCAGCAAGCCTGAATATTTTTTTTGAAATCAGCATCTTAAAGAGCATTGATTTTCACTTCAAAACTGGGCCTGAAAAGCTGCATCAAAGCCAGCAGGCTAAATATGCTAATATGCTAAATAATGGTTATTTTGAGCTGTGAATCATGCAAAGCTACCCTATAGAATGCTTATTTGTATAGAAATACAAATAAACAAAATACACCCCTGTCTAAAGAATTCAATAAAAAACAATATATGATATTGATATATGATATATCCATGTAAACTCCACATAAACTAATGTGTACTTTAGAGATTAAATGGTTAAAGGCTTCTACGTAGAGTTACAACATTTAAAGGTGAAGTAAAATTCAGACATTGCGGTACATATAGTTTGTATTCCACAGTTGCTTATGCTTTCCTTCTCTAAATGTCACTCCTCTGTGATCCTGTGGTCTTAAAACCTCTGCGACCTTTAGCGCTGAAGGAGTAACCATTTAGTGGGCGTGTTGTAGGTGTTTGTTTTGTAAGATTCTTTCAGTGGTTTGAAATCATGTCTACTGCAGAGAGGACGGCGTGAACAATGCCTTTAACGTCCTCTCTCTCTCTCTCTCTCACTTTCTACAGGTCTACTTTAAAAAGATCTTTCATGGCTGTCCTCTTAAAATAAATTGCTCCACCACCTGGGAGAACCCCACCTCTAAAGGTTGTAACACAGGAAGATGAGCACAGAAAATTCTCCTCTTTGCCACCATAACAACCTTCTGTCTGACCTGCCTGTGCTTGTTGTCCTCCCTCAGACCAGCATCTGATCCTGGGGGCAGAGGAAGGTATCTACACCCTGAACCTCAACGGCTCTGAGGCCACGATGGAGCTGGTAGGACTTTTATCTACTTTAATAAAGGTTTCAAAAACGGCAAAAAGACTCAAGTGACCCTCAAAAGTATTGGGAAACATTTTTTATTTTATATCTCATCTCATCCCTGCATTGAGTTAAACGGCTCACACTTTATTTAAAAAGGCTTTTCTGTAAGCTGACCTAAATATGAAAAAGCTGAGAAGCTATTGCATGAATGAATAAATGGTTCTTCTTTCTCTTCCAGTTGTATCCTGGAAAGTGTACCTGGGTGTATACCAGTAACAACGTCCTCATGTCTGTATCAGGTAAAGCAGATCCTCATTTAGCTGGTTGTGTCTAATAAGAGTCACGCTTGGTGCTGGAAGTAGACCTCATTGCTCATTTTTATCTAAGATATTCAGGGCCGAGCACAATAACCTCAGTTTTATCTGAATTTAAAAGCAGAAAGTTAGAGGCCATCCAGGTCTTTATGTCTTTAGAACATTTAAACTAATTGGTGTGTGTTATCCGACTTCATGGATAGATAAAGTTGGGTTTCATCTGCATAGCAGTGAAAATGTATACTATGTCTTCTGATGATACTGCCTAAGGGAAGCATGTATAATGTAAACAGAACTGGTCCTAGCACTGAACCCTGTGGAACTCCATAATTTAGTCTATTAGATAGAAATGATACAAACCACTGCAGCACAGTACCTGTAATACCTACAGCATGCTCTCATCGCTCTAATAAAATATTATGGTCAACAGTATCGAACGCTGAAACCTGACTGAAACTCTTAAAATAAGCCAATCCTCTGCAGATGATCTGTTAGCTGTTTGACAACTACCCTGAAAGCATTTTCGAGATAAAAGGAAGGTTTGTGATTGGCCTGTGATTACCTAAGACAGCTGTGTCTAGAGATGGCTTTTTAACTACTGCTAGCTTGAAAGCCTGCGGTACTTAGCCAATTAATAGAGATAGGTTGATCATATTTAAGATTGAAGCATTAATTAATGTGACTTCTTTGAGCAGTCTCGTAGGAATGGGGTCTAAAGGATGAGCACGAATGGCTCCTCAGGTGTTGGGTCTCCAGCTGTATGTGTGTGCAACAGAGTACAGTCAAGGCTTTAGGCTTCAGTCACACAGGCCTAGAGACCAGTCTGCAACAACTCTGGTAATCAGCAGTCACTAGGGAAAAATCCATATTCCTCCACTGTTTGGCCAGCGGTGGCTGGAGCATGCTGGCAGTTAGTAGAGCACTACACCAAAACATCCTTAGATGGTAACAGCTTGCTGCTGTCACCTGCAGTTTGCATGGAAGATGCCAACCTGTCTGCAAACACTTGCTAACTGTCCACCCAGTGGTTGTTTTCAGAAACATTCTGAAAGAGATTTGAAACACCAGCCATGTTTAATGTGAAAATCTGATATTGTAACAGGATACATGTCAGGAAATAAGGAAAAGGCATAATACGTCCACTTTAAAGAACACATTAGGAAGCTGCTGGTAGACCTGCAGACGTGCTTTAATATAATGGGCCAAAGGACATTTGATTACATTATAACCTCTTAATGTTTTCAATAATTGCTTTTACCTTCTCTCTTTGCCTCTTTGTTCAGTGTTATCGGAATAGTTGGAATTAAAATAGGATTTTTTATTCTTTACCTTCACCGACCGTCTTGTCAGACTCAATTTTATCTCTTTATTTTTCATTTGACAAAAACGGTCCAAACGGGATGTGTTGTCCCTCTGATGTCTTAAACATTTTATGTGACTGTTGGTAAACGTTGCCAGTGCATTTAATGGATCTGATCTCAGGTCTGGTGAGTCTGTAAACAGTTTGCAGATCGGTTTATGAACTGCGTCTGATTTTGCGTTTGCAGGTAAATCGTCGCAGCTTCACTCCCACATGCTGAAGGAGCTGCACGAACAAGCTCGCAAAGACCAGAGGATGGGCGCCTTACCAACTCACAGACTGTTGCCTAGGTAACAGCGACACTAAGCTTCTCCGCAGTTAATTTTCAGTTGTGATTGAAAGATCTGCTCGTCCCATTTTAACGCTGCTTTTCTGCTTCTTTTTTTTTTGCGTTTAGAAAATGTGTGGTGACGTCTAAAATACCCGACACCAAAGGCTGCAGGACCTGCTCAGTCGGTGAGAACAGATAATGTTCAGACGTAGTTCGATACTTGGTCTTGTGTGAGAGTTTCTGTTTCACTTCTCAACATCCCCCAAAGGGGAAACACCACAGGGGAACAGCGTAAAGCATGAAACTACACCAGCTAAATATTAAATTAGAGACATCGTGATAAGTTTTGTCTAAATGTAAAACTGGAAAATGCTGCTGATGTTAAGATTTCAGTCTTAAATCTTTTTTAAAGCTCTGCTCAGTAAAATTCTTTACATCAATCCTCTGCAGATGATTACTTAGACAATAAATGTTATTTTTCTGAAGTGTTTTACTAATTGTTTTAATATTTTCAATTTGGGAATGAGCTGTTACTTTCTTAAAAATGCTAATCCGAACTCTTCGGTCACTTGTGGTTCATGAAACTGCCTATTCAGTCAATCACAACACCCAGTGCATTTAAGCATGTGTATATGGTAGAGAAAACCTGCTGAAGTTCAAACAAGGGGGAAGAAAAGTGGTTTAAGTGACTTAAAACGTGGTGTGGTTGCTGATGACAGAGAGATTGGTCTGAGTGTTTCAGAAACTGCTGATCTGCTGGGATTTCCCCACACAGCCATCTCTAAGGTTTACAGACAACAGTCCAAAACTATAGAAAATATGTTGGCAGTAGTTCTATGGGAGAAAATGCCATGTTGATGCCAGAGATCAGAGGAAAATGATCACATTGTTCCAGTCAGGGCAAGCAGGAGAGCATCTCTGAAGCAGATGGGCTGAAGCAGCAGAAGACCACACTGTTCTTATTCCTGTCAGCTAAGAAGAGGAAACTGAGGCTAGCAAAAGTGGACACCAGACGACTGAAAAAAACGTTGCTAAAATAATCAGATTTGGTGTTACCGACATGAAAGCGTGCATCCTTCTTGTCTTGTATAAACAGTTCAGGGTGGAAGTGTAATGGTGTGGATGTCGTCTGGGTGTGTGTTTGCCGAGGTTTTAAATATTGATAATAAGAATGAAGGTTGCAGATTCCTGTGCATGTTTATGGCGATCGGTTCCGAGTGAAAAACCAGCTATAAATCTTTTCCTTGTTTTTGCGTCTCGCAGCAGGAAACATGCAGCGAGGCTGTGCCTTCCTCTGCTGTGCTCTGGAGTCCAGCGTGGTGCTGCTGCAGTGGTACGAGCCCATGCACAAGTTCATGCTGATTAAGGTACATGTGTCAAACATTTGAATTACTAAGGAAAGCATTCTGTCCTTTCGGTGTTTTCACTCCTCAAACGTTTTCACTCGCCAGGTTTAGAGTCTTCTACAGGATTGGCATCCAGCACAAAGTTAAACTAGCCTGTTTTTTCCGTCATACATAGATGCTATTGGTTCTAAGCCTTAGGACCCTGAAACACCTCCTGATGTGGCTTCCACTTAGTTTCATTTGATTTAATTATGGTCTCCAGTTATGTTCAGTTAGTGTAAAAGGATGTAAATAAGCATTTTAATATGAAATAAATCAAGCAGTGCCACAGAAAAGCAGGTTTCAGCCACAGAAATTCCCCTTCCCCGAACCTGCGGTGAATAAACTGTAAACCTGCTGAGATGGGAAAACCCGTTAACCCCGAAATCTATTGACACTAAAAAAACACAACAAAGATTATGTGATTAGCTGAGATGTACCTGAAATGACGCCACGGTGATGCCGCTCTTATTAAGGGTGGTTTTGTTTTGAATGTATTTTTTTAGTGGGCTGTTAACAATGACAGCAGCTTATAAAATGACTGCCGGCGGTCACACAAAGCTTTTTATTGTCTCCATTAAATTTATGAGTTATAACTGAGACCTGTAACCATTAAACGGTTATGGTTTTCAGAACAGACTCATCTGTGTCCTCGGTTAATCATTCTGTGTGGCCGAAAGGCTGCAGGTTATAAGTCCGAGGACCGAACAGACGTTAAACTCCTGTATTTTTTGTTTCTTCTTCTCTTTCATTCTTACAGCATTTCGACTTCCCTCTGCCCAGCCCTCTGCGGGTGTTTGAGATGGTGGTGGTGCCCCAGCAGGAGTACCCGATGGTGTGTATCGGTGTTTCTCGGGGCTCCAACCCCAGCCATCCGGTTAATGTAGAATACATTAACCTCAACTCCAACACGTCCTGGTTCACCAACACGGGTCTGGGTAAGCCGACGCCTCGTTATCAGAACCGCATTAGTGTTTATCGTAAAGTCTGAATCCCTGCTGCTGCTGCTGCTGCTGCTGCTGCTGTTGTTGATAATGTCTGCATGTTCTTACAGAGAGGCCATGTCCAGAAGTAGTCCAAGTAAACCAGCTGGACAATAACTCGCTGCTCATCCTCTTGGAAAGTAAGAAGCCTGTGTTTGTTGATTTTGAACTCCACACTCATGTTTTCCTGCCATGTTGGTGTTTAAACAACAAAACCAGCACAATCAAAATTACTGTGCCTGTATGTAGTGAACATGTCATCTTGTCGCCTTTGAAATGTTTTCTTGGAGTCAGGTTCCATCACTGTATTCAAAGTGACTTTGGTGCATTAAGATGCCCAGCAAACAGTCTGTGATTAGTTTGTGATTGAATGGCATCAGGTTGGCATTTAAATCATATCTGTAATATGGAATAATAATAATAATTAACTGTGATAAATCGGCATTAATCAAACAAAGTCAAATCACAAATCTGTTGTAAATGTGAGTTTGTACAAATACAAATTTGTGGCTTGCTCCAAAATAGCATTCTAACTCTTCATTATGATTTCAGCACCATAATGCTGTCTACCTTTATATTTCCACAGAGATATTCTAACACAAACACTGCCCCTCTCTCTTCCACAGGATCGGTACAAATAGTTGGGCTTGACGGGGAGTTTAAGAGCAGCAGGACGCAGCACTCTGAGACCATCTTCTCTCAAGATGTTGAATCTATAGGTGAGAGAAAAGAGTGAGACCCTGGTTACGGTGAATACCGCAGACGCTGGAGGCTTAGCACTGACTCTTGTTTGTCTGTACAGTGTATTTTGATGACACGCTGTTGGCAGTGTGGCGTCACGGCTGGTTGAGGAAAGGAAAAGGTTTCACGGAATTGCTGGAGGAAATCACCGACCACAGGAAGATCTACAGACTCGTGCAGTCCGACAGGTACGGCATGTCCTCGCTGCCCTCGGGTGGTTGGAGTTTTCTGTGCATTAAAAAAAAAAAGGCATCTGCAATGTAGACTGTATATAAAGGATGGATGTACCCTAAAGTTACAGCTCAGGGCGGACTGGATGCTGCACTGACTCATAGGCGCCATCATGTGGTACAAATGAGCATAACATGAAATACTAATTTGCTTTCATTTAGTTTGGAAGGTTTTAAAGTATTTTATAATAAGTATTTATAATACCTATAATAAGTATTTTATAAATGAAAGCATATCTATAACCATGTGTTCTGCTTATTGGCCAGCAGGGGGTGAGTCTGATTGTATTAAAGCTGCTGCTAACTTGTTGTACAACCTCAGTAAACACTTTACTGATGTTTATCTTCTTAAATGCTAGTTTCAGGTCTTATTTAATATTACTTAAAAGTTTCTGGGGGGGGGTTGTGCTGATCAGTGTTTGACACGTGACCTTTTCACTGCAGGATGGTCCTTTTAGAAACGCATCAGAGCGAGGACCCGTCCGGCCTGTCCAACCTCTACGTCCTGGAGATCGCCGAGAACTACGTCATGCTGGCCTGACTCTCCCACACCCCGCTTCTACTGGGACTTAAACCAAGAGAGAAAAGACATGTTGAGCTTCGACATTTGGATCTGTCATCGTTAAGTTTGATGGGTATAGACGCCTCACTGCCCCAGTATTTTAATTTCTAACCAAAGGAGAGGTAATCTGTCAGAAACAGGTGATGCTGAAAGTTCGTTCTGACCTAAGAGGATTTCTGTGTTGTAGCGTTTATCCCTCAACCTCGGGGAGTTTGCGCTTATTTATGCCATTTTCAACTTTGGTTTGTGCGATCCAGAACAAACCACAGCATCCAGACAGCTGAGAAAACCCCGAAGGAAGGAAGGACCTCCTCTAACACTAAAGAGGAGGGGGGCATCCTTTGTTCTGCAACAGTATTGTTGATCAGAGCAGCAGCAGCTGCCTGAGAGGACTGACACACGTGGCCTCCTGAAGACGCCACATACAAGCTGAAAGCCCTGCTGCTGCTCGCGCTGTGTGTTTAGTGACTTGAGCCTGTATGTCACACTTTTTACTGTGTAATACAGTGTAATAAAATGAGTGAACACAACATGGAGAGAGCTTTGTTGATTTTGGAGGCGGGGTGGGACAGATGTGTTGATGAAGGGCGACGGCGTCATTAACTGCAGTAATTTCTGTTTGGCTGAGTATCACCGTCATTTGTGCCTGTTTCTAAGGCAGAGTCACGTTTGTTTTTTCCTGCTGTATTTCCAGCATCTGTCCCTACCTTTTGTCTCAGTTTATGGTAGAAACGTTTGGAAATGTAATGCAGTTAGGCTCCCAGGCATTCGATACTGCTTTCAAATAATTATCCCTCTACCCACTTCCTTAACCTCTTATCTATCGAGGTGCCTCGGGGGGAGGGGCAAAGACTATCCCAGCTATCGTAGGGTGAGAAGTAGGCATACAACCTGAACATTTCTCATCCTATTCCTGCTGAGGCGATACACACATGCAGGCCCAGATGTTTCTTCACATAAACATAGGGAGGCTTTGGACCGTCAGTGTAATTTATCCTCTTTAAGAAAATTCCCTTTTATCACCCTCACAAGTCTATTCAGCCACGTTGTCTTTCTGCAAGGACACAATATCCCCAGATGTCCCCAAACTTTTAAAAATCGATCTTACATGAACATACGGCATAAAACACTCAAGGCATGTGACTAAATAAAGGCTGTTAATGAAGTATTCTACTACACTACCCATGGCTTGAGATCGTTTAGGTAGCCACCGGGCTGTATTTGCTGATAGGATGCACTGGTTATCAAACCCGCTCTGCTGGAGGCTGCCCGCGCTGGTGAGGCCCCCTCTAAACATCAGCGTCGGGATGCTGTGTGATGGCTCCACCGACCTTCTGATTGGTGATCTGATCCACCTCCTGTGCTGACATCCTGACATCGGTTCTATCCTTCTTTATGTTCCTGGCCCTCGTCCTGTGTGCACAGAGGAGGAGAAGGTGCTGAGTGAGATCACATGGTGCTCAGTAAAGATACAGTTTTAGTATGAACTCATAATTCTGATTTAGATTTTAGGAGTTATGAACAGACACCGAGTGATGTGACAGCAGTTTTCCTTCAAAATGCCTCGCCTTCTTTTGTGTTTTTATTGGAGGGGACAAATACATCTACATGCTGAGATGTCCCGGTTTCCCCGCCACCGCTGCTGCTGCTGCTGCTGCTGCATGTGGAATATTTCAAAGCCCTACAGCTGTAAATTATTTCAATGTGTTCCTCGCTGCCTTATGAAGGAGATCAAGCCATTACTGCCAGCACAGATTATATTTAATTTTAAGAAATCTATCAAACTGAGTCTAGTTCAGTGTGGATGAAGAACAGGATGGTGTTGGTAATTAATTTATATTTATACATTTACAGCAAACACACTCTCAGTTCTATTAGCATCTTCATTTCAGGCCACTGAATTTGTAACAAATCCTTCATTGTAATCAATTTATTCTGAGCGGAAATTTTCTTTGTGATTTCAGCAGCTCAGTGTGAGCAGCGACATGGTCAGGTTTCGGCACTTCTAATGAAGCCTCTCTGCTGGCACTAATCTTTTCCTAAAAAAAGACACCTGAGTTATTTCATGATATAGGTTTATTCAGTCAGCAGTGAAATATCAGTTACAAGATCGTGCACTTATTACATGTTACTATGTGATTTTCTCAGATATCTGTGTATAATAGCGGGTTTGTCCCACCCTGTCACAGGAGCTCAGGGAAAATGAATGCCTGTCATGTAACATGGATGAAAATCTGTGTGTAGTCAAAGCTAAACAACAACACAAAAACTTTTTTTTTTTATACAAAAATTGCAATTCGAGTTTGATGAAGAGTGACAGGGTAGGAATGTGCTTAACGGGCATGGTTTTGAAAAAAAAAAAGAAAGTTATCTGAAGCCTCCAAAGATTGTTCCCAACAATAAAAACATGAGAATTGGAATTGTTCAGAGAAAATGCTGGAATTATACTACACAATGAATGTGTATAGCCGTGAGACCAGGTTTCCCGTGCTTCACTCGTGTACGTTAGTTTGAAGAGGAAAAAGAACTCCACAGGACTCCGATGTGAAAAGATGTAACAAAAAATTTATTCCACAGTTTGCTGGTCATCTTACAGGAGCAGTTAGGTTTACCTTATCCTCAACAAAAAACCTACTACGG
>VUQR01014543.1:55544-72226 GCA_015108515.1 Hemichromis elongatus | reverse complement strand
ACTGTAAACACAAGTCTTTAAGGCACCTGTATTCATGGTACTACGTGACCAAATCAACACAGCAATAAAATAAAATTAGTTCCACCACCATAAACATGCATTTACTTCTTAAATTACTAATTACACAAACAAGTTTAACAACAGCGAAATATAAATACTAAAATATATGAACTATATTAACTTGGCTCCCACAGAATGCCTTTCTTTCTTTATCACCGCATTACAGAAATGCACAGAAATTGTGAATTCATAGCAACACTAAATATTTTGTGGTGAAACCGATCACACTTATTGATGATCAATTAATCAAGCACATTTGATTATCAGCACCTACCCGCATCATTCCTGTGGAAGCAGCGAGGTGTAGTTTTCATATATTTTAAAGCAAGTATTACACTTTTACTTCACAATGTTAATTTTAAGACTTACAGTGAAACAACTGATAAATGAGGCTAGATGTTTCTAGATAATGCTTCCCATAAGTAAAATGATCTCCAGCTGCAAATTTAAGCTGATTGTTTTATATGTATATATGATCTGCATGATGAGTACTTTTACTCTGGGTACTCACAGTATGCTTGTGCTGAAACCTTTGTAGGCTTACTTCAGCAGGATTATGATTTTTATATAAAAGTGCCGATGCTTCTTTTACCCCTTCTTACAAACGTTGGGCCACAAATGGTTGATGGACCTGAACCAACTTGATTAATGGCCAGGCTTCTTTGGACTAACTAAAGGAAACATACAGGACACACTTTAATTGCTAAACCATCTTGTGTTTGTTTCATTCACGTTGGAAATACTGAGCTGAGTTTGGTGGACAGCCGTAACAGCATAACGGAGAAACAGCAGGTGTAACAAAAGGAACTTTACTGTATTGTATATGTGGTTTAAATGACAAGAATGTAAAAAATGTAATTAAATTCAAGGATTTTTCCGTCTTTTGCTTGATGGTGTCTTGGATGGGTCCTCAGCCGTGCGCTGGCCTCTACCCAGAAGACCCAGTGGATAATCCGATCCATGTTTCATCATATTTAAAAAAAAATAAATTTTAAACTCTTAGCAGTACTTTTCATGTAACACATCTGTCAGCACAAAATAAGGTTGAGTTTATTTCTGAGCTGTGCGCCCCCTTATTGTCACCCCCCTCTCTGCCCACAAAAATCTTGGAAGCGCCCGTGGACCTGGCTGGTCCACCGGCTGTTAAGTATTGGGGGTGGGGTGGGTGAATGAGGCTGACGGGGGCTGGATGTCCTCTCTTTGCCCCCCGACCACAGTGGGAGTGCGCAGTGCCAGGCCGGGCCAGCAGCAGCAGCAGCTGACGCACCGTCACACGTACTTTACGCACGCTGGATGAAGGCAGGCAGAGACCTGGCGGAGGAGGATGCTAACACCGGCTCGGTGGGGCTGTCTCCGGGGGTTTATTTAGCAGGCAGCGGCGGTGCCGGTGTAAAATGCAGCGGGGCGGACGGGCTGTGCGGGTCGGCCTTGCTGAGCTCCGCTGCTGCGCCTCCTGCTTGCCTCGCCCGCGTCTCTCCTAGGACTTGTGATTAGCGCGTTTTTGTTTCCAGGTCAGAATCTCCGTTTCCTGTGCGGCGTGTTTGTACTAAAATGGCCGGAGATGGCGGCGCTCTGAAGGATATCAATGAGATTAAGTCCCAGTTCCGGACCAGAGAGGGCTTCTACAAGCTGCTCACCCTCTCAGACTCGCTGCAGCGGGGCGGGCTGCCGCGGGGGCCGTCCGCCGGAGCCACGCTGGGCCCCGGGGCCGGACCCGGTCCGATACCCGGCGGAGGGGTCGGGCTGCTGCAGGGGCCCGGGGCTGCAGCCGCCGCTGCCGCCGCCTCTTCCTCCTCCAATGCCGCAGCCAACTCCTCCCCGGCCGGCTTCTTGCCGCCGGTCCGGGTCTCCATGGTGAAGCTGCAGCCCGAAGACCCGAGCGAGGAGTCGGAGCGGGTGTGCTTCAACATCGGCAGGGAGCTGTATTTCTACACGTACACCAACATCAAGAAGGTGAGGCTGGGGGCGAGTTTAGCCTCGCGTGCTAAGCTGCTAGTGTGATGCTGCTGCTTCACATTTCGTCATCTTTTCAGGCTCTCCGAGCGGCTGCACCACCAAAACGGCTTTCTGCTTGTTATGCAATGCAAAATGGAGCTGCTGCTCATTTGGCTGAATAGGTGGTGAGTGGTGCATCGTGCAGACGAATGCACACTTTCAGAAGGAGCTGAAGGAGCAGGAAACGGCGAGAAGAAAGGCTCTGACGGCTCTCCATTCACTGCAGCCTTGGGAGCTGAAAGCCTGGTCCTTGACTGGGGCTGCCAGCCAGCGCTCACAGCTGAAGGCTTGTGGTTTGGAGGCACACTGCGAAATCATTTAGTTTGTGAAAAAGGTTGATTTTTAACAACAAAACAATCCAGATGAACAGTCTCCGCAGCCTCACTGTCCCCTCATGGAGGAGGCCATGTGTAAAAAAAAAAAATAGACTCCATTATTTCCAGAGAGGGCTGAATTTGACTATTTTAATCATAGTTTTTAAAGGGGGCCCGCTTTGCTTCATATTTCTTTGTTACTAGAGCAGCCTTGCATGAATCATTAATTTATGTTATACTGGACCTTACTCCCTAATCTTTCCCTGTAAACTAGCTTTCTTGTGATTGGCTGCCCCTCACAAACAGAAGGCTTGAACTGCAGGTGGGCGGGGCTTCTGTGCTTATAGACAGCCTTTTTAAAGTAGACCTGTTATTTTTTTCTTGTTTATCATTGTATTTTTTATTCTGCAGTGCTGCTAGGGGAGCTTGACATGATTCCAATAATCCTTAGTTGTCTTATTCTGGGTCTTGGTACAGTCCTTCTGTTCGTCCTCAGTTGAAATCAAGAGGCTTTAGCTCCCCTCTGTACACCTTCAAAGCCTACTAGGAGTGACCCATGAAGATCTTGTCTGAACTGAGTGGTTTGTGCTGATAGACCAGAATGACTGGGTTTGAATCAGAGGTCAGTGAGGGTGATCTCTGCCTGTGCGGCCACCTGGAAATCATTCTAATGGTGATCAAACCACGTCTTTATAGATGTATTTACCCAGGTATCGAGGCTTTTCATCCAGGGAACAGGAGAGGTTGGTCAGATGTCGGCTGTATGGGTGGATAGTGTTAAACCAGCTTTCTTCTGATTGGCTGCCCCTCACAAACAGAATTTAAACAGCGGGTGGGCGGGGCTGCTGTGTGTCTGGTATGACCTTCTGGAGGCCTTCTAGAAACAAGCCGGAAGGAAACACAAACATCTGGCATCAATAATTGAAAGTATGAAGCAATATAATGCAGCGAGGCCCTCGGACACTCACGGGCGCTTCCAAATAATTATTCTGGACTTTTCCCATTTAGCGTTATCTCTGCTGAATCAAAACAATTACAGAGCCGATTTTATTCTCCGCCCTCTTTTGTGTTTGCCTTCCACACACGAGAGGCTGAGGGCACCGGGGTGGTGGTTCTGGCTCACATCAGGACGAGGTTACGTCTTTTGTTTGAGGATATAATCTCATTAAATGCTCGTGCAGCAGCTGTTCACCACTAAAACGCAATCATTTTGACCCTCAAGTGACTAAAATGCCCACGTGGGGTCACTTATAACCCTTTTATATTTCGTTTTTAATGTCTGTATTTGTGATGATCACAGCTACACAGTTTGCTTCAACTAAGACGCATGTTTTTAACTGTTGTTGTCATTAATTTCTTCATACATTTTTCTTAGTTTTAATAATGCTGTGATATAGTCATGTTTTGCTCGTATCATTTTAATATCAACATTTAAATAACACTGGCCGGTGACTCCATAATATGACCAACAACAAATTCCAATGAAGTCATCATAGTCGGGTGGATTTTAATCACCCGTTACTCCCATTTTGTACTCGGTCTGAACAAACATCCTGTTTGCACGTGTAGAATATTCCAAATGTTTCTTACAGAAGGATCAAAATCAACATTTCTGCTGGAGGAAAAGTTGCTGCTCTGATCTTGTTATGTGTGGTTCACTGCAGAATGTCACGTTGGAAAACACCCACTTGTACACAGCTTTCTGTGATCTTTGACACACAAGTGGCCCAGTTCCTTAAAAAAGTTGTACAAGTACATGAATCAATTCATGGTAGGAAACATTTAAACAAATAAAAATATCACAACACACACACAAATGTATAAATTGCTCCTCAGGGTAATCTATATACGATCAGGCCTAACTGACCACTGACAGGTGACTTTTCTCTTCATCGCGGCACCTGTTAATGGGAGGGAAACATCGGGGTGCAAGGAAAAATGGGTGAGCGTAAGGGTTTGTGTTACTTTGATGAAAAGACCATATTGTGATAGCTAAATGGACGAGTCAGAGCATCTCCAAAACCGCAGCCCTTGTGGAGTGTTCCTGGTGTGCAGTACTGAACCGCGGGGAACCAGCGACACGGTCACGGGCGGCCAAGGCTCACTGAAGCAAGGGGAATGAAGCCTGGCCCGTGTGGACGGCATATCCACAGACCAGAAGGGGGCCCGTGCTGACCTCCGTCCGCTGCCGAAAGCACTGAGAATAGGCACGTGAGAACTGGGAAACGGAGCAATGGAAGAAGGTGGGCCGATATAATGGATCATGTTTTCTTTTACGTCACTTGAATGGATGTGTGTCGCTTACCTGAGGAGACCTGGCAGCACGATGCACTATGACAAGAAGGCCAGCCAGCGGAGGCTGGCCATGTGGATGTTCCTTTGACACGTAACACCTACCTTAGCATGGCTATAGATTTGTTGTGGGGAACTCCGGGCCTCGAGGGCTGGAGTCCTGCAGGTTTTAAATATCACTCTTGGTCAGCACACCTAAATCAAATTATGACCATATTTTTCAGACCATAAGGTGCACCGGATTATGAGGCACATTAAGCGAAACAAAACAGATAAGTCAAACTTTACTCAACTCATTCTTCTTGCTTCGTCCACTTCCGTACCAGTGATTTATTAATGTTGAATTCTCTTGGAGCTGCTCTTTTCCCATGTTGTTGCAGTATATTAGCCTTTTATGACTGGTCGTTTTGCGTAACTATTTTTAAATTGGTAGAATTGCAACCACATATCGCAATAATTTTTTTGCATATGAAACCTGAGGAGTTGTACTTGCATCTTATGCATTCAGCTTGTCCTATGTCACGGTTTCCTTTGCAAAAATTGCATAAAAAGCTATATGCAGCAACAAAAACATAATATTCCAGAAACACGCTTTGCCCATCTGATCAGCTGTTTAAAGCACTTCCTATGTTGCAATAGATGTCAGCGCAAACCATTGCCATGACCTGCCCGAAACCGGAAGTGATGTCATTTTTGCGGAAAATGTAGTTTTTTCCTATGGCATTTACAAAGATATATGCTGGTGTTTTTAAAATTACTGTTTGAGTTTATACCTTTCTGTATAATTTCTAAACTGGAAAAAAATTATTTTGATGCACGTGCTGTTTATTTATTTATTTTTTGCAAATTTGCAATATAATATTTGTTTTTCCTGGAGTAGATAATAATTGGTGTATCTAAAACTATGAAGACACTCAAAATCAATTTAGATGTGGTTGGAAACTATTTTGTACAACTTTTTTGCATTTACAGTTTTGAGGGATAAAACTAAAATTTCTCTATTTAGAAATGCGTACATCATGTTTGGGTGGAAACCAGTGAGCTAACTTACTGTTAACTTCTAACTCCATTAAATCTAATAAATTCTGTTTTCATGGATGCCTGGATGTTAAACTTAATTGTTACACCTGGTAAAGCAACAATGCTGATCAATTTATTAAAGGTTTAAGTTTAGCGTACATCCTATATTTACTCGGGCAGTAGAGGTTAGGTTTAAATTAACATGTTGTTAAAAGGTGTTCTTATGGCGACAAAGGCTTTATTCTTTCAGATGCAACACTGTTGGATTTAAAAGGTCAGACAGCGAGTGAACAACAAACATAAAAACAAGTTTGAAGGCTTTCTTTCAAGATTTATGCAATTAGTACAAAGATCAGGCGGCCTGTTTTAAAGATGTTGTTCATCTGAGGTTTTATCTTTTCTTTATTATGAGCTGATCTTAGAGTGGAAGAGCATGTATACTTTCTTTCTCATATGACTGTATGTAATGTGAATTGTCGTTTCCTGAAACTGTTACTGTTGCTTGTAATAAAGTCTGAGGGTCAAATTGTGAGAGGGAGGAGGAATAAAGTTGGGAGGCTGCAGGAAGACGGGTTTAAAATATGGGAGAACCTGAGAGAAACAGCAGCGTTGGCAGGTTTGCCTTACACATACAAGAATTAATAGCGGTTTCTCCACTGAGTGAGGAATGCAGGTAATCCTTTTTTCCAAGGTTTGCAGATATCGGTGCTTGATGCTACTCCCTCACAGTCTCTTAAAACTGCTGACCTTCCTAGCAGCTCGCTGATCTCCACCAGAGCAGCCGTTTAGTGCATGATGATGATAATCTCTCAAACGCAACCTCCAGAGCGTTTTAGGCCTGCAGCGTACGTTTTTACATCCTCATAGAAAGGGAGTCATCTCCATAACCCTGAAAACCTGGGTTACACCTTTAGTTACCTCTCTAAGCTGTAGATCTTTGCAGCGCTGCCCTCTCGATGGGTTCTCTCTGTGTGGTTGGTGATCGTAGGCGAACAGAGCAGCCCAAAACAAACTGTACTGCAGCTGCCGTGGAAAAAAAAAAAAATAGGGAGAGAAACACATAATAATGGGCACAGAAATATAGTGTTTGTTGTTTTGGACCCGGATGTCCCTGAAACTTTGTCTCCTCTCTGTCTGCAGGCTGTGGACCTCAGTAAGCCCATAGACAAGAGGATCTACAAGGGGACTCAGCCCACGTGTCACGACTTCAACCAGTACTCGGCCACAGCAGAGAGCGTAGCTCTAATCGTGGGTTTCTCAGCCGGGCAGGTCCAGTATCTCGACCCTATCAAGAAGGAAACCAGTAAACTCTTCAACGAGGAGGTAATAAATCTGCGTCTTGGCTTTAATCTGGGGAAGAGAACGAAGTTGCAGAGGGCCGTAATTAGCAAGCAGAGCTGGTGGTGTGTGTAGGTTATGTGGCAGATATAAAGGAAACGGTATGTTCATCAGATCTCATGGATATAATGGAGGGCTGAGGCTGGTGTAGCTCTTAATATTGCAGGACGAAATTGCAACATTTATTTTTGCGTATCGAGTTCAGTTTTTTTTCTTTAAACAGATCTGACCAATCAGACCACTGCATTTGAGCCTCGGTACTGAATATATAATGATATGGTAATGATACATCTCAGAGATGCATCTAAATGTTCTCAGTTGACTCTCTGAAATTATTTCTCTGCATTCTCAGATGCGTTCCCATCTCAGCTAACTGCTCACTCTGGCCCACTGAGATCCTGAAATATGTAGGAAAGCTGTCATAATGTGGCTTCAGCTCCCGGATCAAACCTGCTGTATTCTCGTGAGAACTGGATGAAGTCTCAGTTTTTTCCTTTTCTTCTTTAGAAGCATTAAAATCAGCTCGTCATCTGTACTCAATTTTTTCCCCAAACTGCATAGTTTGGAGGACGCTTTCAGGGTGTAAATACTTTATACAACAAATTTGCATCTAAAATTCAAGTTTATTTGTTTGTTTGTTGTTGCAACGAGCTTGGTACGTAAAGGCTTTTATGCTGTGTGTGTCGTGGACACCGAAGTTTGTGAACGCGATAACTCAAGAACGAAGCAACACAGGAGTTTCAAATTGAGTTCGAATCACGGTGACTTAATATGCAGGTTAAGGTCAGAGGTCGTCTCTGAAAATCTTGAATGCAGCAACTTGAGAAGAAAGTCACCTAGAATCTTGAAATTAACACCATAGATGTATCTGCTAGGAGGTTGAGGAGTACCACCGGCCGCCACAAGCAATTTTTAAAGGATGCCACAGAGTCGAAGGCATGAAGAGAGATAGGTTTGGAACGGACGATGCGCCTTAGTTTTCAGACGGGCACTTGGGATCATGAGAAGACCTCTATCTGCAGCCCAGATTTGGCCTGGAGAATAGGAGTTAGGAGTTTAACAGTATAAGGGCATGCTTTGCATTGTGAGGCCATAAACATAAGAACCAAAACCTAAACCTGACAGGAAGCAGGTGCAGGCGGTTCAACCTTTTATGAGAGTGAGTTCTAAACTTTAGAGCAGCGTTTTGGACAGTTGGAGGCGATTAATAGATGCTTTAGAAAACCGTGTATTATATGAAGGCATGAATGAGCATCTCTAATTCACTTGTTGAGACAGCGCTCCTGAGTTCAGGAATATTTCCTAAATGGAAATATCGGGTCAGAGACTTGATGTGAGCATCAAAAATTAACTCGGCGTTTGGTGTGTTAACTTTTTCAATGAATGACAAAGAGATGAAGCGTTGTCTGCATTAGCCACTCTCTGTCTTGTCTACGTTCAGCAGTAACAAGTTATTTGCATCCAACCCAAAATACTCAGTTAAAACTGATAGTTGATCCAGTGTGTGAGGTTTAAAGGAAAGGTACGGCTGAATGTCATCGGCATACAGGTGAGAAATGGGCTTAAAACTACTGATAAAGGGACGATATGTAATGAACAAAAAACAAGGTACTTAAACCAGATAATTGCAGCACACCCAGATTCATTCAGACTGTACCTAAAAGATGTACAAAACGTCTGGGTCACCTGGTGGCTGGAGTTCATGAGTGAAGACTTGTTTTCTGTACATCTCTCGGTGGGGTTTTCTTTATGTTACCTCTCCTTAACCTTTATTCAAACATTTATATGCAAAAAAAAAACAAAAAAACCTCATGTTTTTCTAATATCTTCCTTCTCACCTTCTCCTTCTCTCCCCACCTCCTTCTTGTTTCACAGAGGTTGATAGACAAATCCAAGGTAACGTGTCTAAAATGGCTTCCCAAGTCGGAGAACCTGTTCCTGGCCTCCCATGCCAGCGGCCACCTCTACCTCTACAACGTGGACCACCCATGTGGCACCACGGCACCGCAGTACTCTCTGTTGCGGCAGGGCGAAGGCTTCGCCGTCTATGCCTGCAAAACCAAGACGCCGCGCAACCCTCTGCTGCGGTGGGCCGTCGGAGAGGGAGGCCTCAACGAGTTTGCATTCTCCCCAGACGGCGTGCACGTGGCGTGCGTGGGCCAGGATGGATGCCTGCGCGTCTTCCACTTTGATTCGATGGAGCTTCAGGGAGTGATGAAGAGCTACTTTGGTGGGCTGCTCTGCGTGTCGTGGAGCCCCGACGGGAAATATCTCGCCACGGGAGGGGAGGATGATCTGGTTACTGTGTGGTCATTTGCAGAAAGCCGAGTGGTAGCGAGGGGGCACGGCCACAAGTCTTGGGTCAACGTGGTAGCATTCGATCCCTTCACAACTTCCCTGGAAGATGAGGAGCCTATGGAACTCAGTGGCAGCGAGGAGGACCTCCACCAGGGGGCGCAAAATAACTCCATGCACTTTGGGCGGGTTCGAACGAGCAGCACCTTATCGCGTCTTTCTCGGCACAGCTCAAAAGGTGGCGGCTCGCCATCGGTCACTTACCGATTCGGCTCGGTGGGGCAGGACACCCAGTTCTGTCTGTGGGATCTGACGGATGACGTGCTGTACCCGCGCCTGCCACTGTCCCGCGCCTTTACTAACACTTTTGGGCCTTCGCTGTCCAACTCTGGTAGCGGGGGAGTCAACAGCACCTCAGGTGGGGGAGGAAGTGGAGGCGTTGAGGGACACCATCACCCCCCGAACACTAACACCGGCGCCTCCAACCCACCCACGCTCCCTTTACCACTTCCTCGCTCCCTTTCGCGCTCCAACTCTTTGCCCCACCCTGCTGTGGCGAACGCCTCCAAAGGCCAGGGCGCTTCAGAGGGCAGTGGGGGCGGGGGAGGCGGGGGAGGAAGCAGCAGCGGAGGAAACAGCACCCCCTTCAGCATCGGACGCTTCGCCACGTTGTCCCTGCAGGAGCGCAAGTCGGATAAGTCTGGCAGCAGCGGGGGCGTGGAGAAGGAGCACAAGCGGTACCACAGCCTGGGCAACATCAGCAAAAGCAACGACAAGATCAATGTGGCACCCAGGAGCAACCGGCTGGACGCCGCCAAGGTGCTCGGCACCACGCTGTGCCCACGCATGCACGAAGTGCCGCTGCTGGAACCGCTGGTCTGTAAGAAGATTGCACACGAGAGGCTGACGGTCCTGGTGTTCATGGATGACTGCATCATCACGGCCTGCCAAGAGGGCCTCATCTGTACCTGGGCACGGCCGGGGAAGGCGGTACGTCTTCTCTTAACCCTTTTAAGTCGTAATTGTTTTCTCTAGTTGTTTAATCTTGTAGTTGGTTAGATCTCAAAGAATAAGTCACTTCACACGTTGTCCTAACTCCAGTTCAACACGGTTTTAATTTACAGTAAAGGACAAAAACACAAAGAAGTTATTCACAGTTATTTATTTTTAATTTTTTTTTCTGAAAACTGAAGAAGTTGATTGGATGAGGGACGAAACATTTCTCCCACTGAAAACGCTAGGTCCAGATGAACAGAATCTTTTTGGGTAACCCGAGTACTGTAGTGTTTAAATAAAAGTATAAAATAAGTGCTACACACTTTAACAGTAGTGTTTATGTATTTATTTGTTTATCTAGTAGTGAAACACGTTTGTCCTTTCGGCCTTCAGTAGGAACTATTTTCTTTCATATTTTGCAGAGTTCAGTGGTTTGTTGGAGGTGGTTGAAGTAGCTCATTTTTAGCTACTAAATCATCATCGGAGGCTGACTCCCGCCTTTCAGACATGCTTGTCCCATTATTGTGCGCACAAGGAAACCTAGCATGGCGTTGAAATTGACCCCAAGAATGTTCCAGAAGACAGTAGCCTCGAGGAGCCCAATGAATTAGTGGAGGTCAGGCCTAACAGACATCTAGAGACTAAATCTCTCTGATCTCTGAACTTTAAGGAGAAGAAGCTGGATAGCAGCACTGGGTAATATGTTAGAACAGAATAGAATAGCCCTTTATTGTGTTGGTACATGTATAACAAACTAAAAAAATATATGAATAGTAAAGACATCATGAGTAAATGGCAAACAGAACAGATGGATGTGCTAGCCTCTCTGCCTACGTGACTTCCTGCCGGTCATAAAAGTCCATCTCCCTCCAGACCATACCTCTCAAGTTTCACCAAACTCACAGACAGATCACCAACACTGAGACCCCCACTCAAATACTCTTTGGGGAATTTCCACTGAGCTGCGTGAGTCTCTTTGTTTCACTTTTACAGCTAAGCATGGGGAGGGGTCGGCCCTAAGTTTATGACACCTTTTAAGCCTTTATTGTGCAGGGCGGTGTTAGGTCATCTCTATAATATTCTACTTTTATCTAACACATTTATAAGTCCTAAACTAAGCTACAAATATTCATCACTATGCACGTCTCCATGCATACGCCTCCCGAGACCATCACTGACCCACCGCCAAACTGGTCACGCTGAACAATGTTACAGGCAGCACAACGTTCTCCACAGCTTCTTCACACCCTTTGACGTCTGTCACGTGTACTCGGGGTGAACCTGCTCTCATCTGTATAAAGCGCAACCTTCCAGTTCTGGTATTCTATGGCAAATGCCTATTCGGGCTACAAGGTGCCAGGCAGTGAGCACAGGGCCCACTAGAGGGCGTCGGGGCCTCAGGTCACCCTCATGAAGTCTGTTTCGGATTGCTTGGTCAGAGACATTCACAATAGTGGTCTGCTGGAGGTCATTTTGTAGCAGATACCGGCTGATGGCTTAAAGACTTTCTGCTGACCAGCCAATCGGTGGCACGCAATCTGACGACGTCACATTTTAGTACCTGCTCGGATAGCTCGGAAACCCGGTAACAAGTCTAAAAGTACCTGGTACCAGGAACTTTGACCTAAAGGTAAACCCTGAAAACCGTGGCAAGTTGATCCGAGTAGATAATTATGGAAAAGGGGCCATCGAGTAGGCTATGTAAGAAACTGGGACTGATGAGGACGACATCAATAATCTTACAAGGACATAACATTAATATTGAGTTCAGCTTATTGATACAACCCTTCACAACAGACCCAGTGTCTGGTGTTGCCCACTTTGAAAATTAGTATCAGTCTAGTTTTATTTATTTGAGGGTCTTCATTATGAAGTGGTAATTATCCTCCTTACTGTGTGTTTTATCAGTATAATTATCAACCAGGAAGTTTAAAAGTTCAGTTTAAGTGCAGACAGGAGACGATTTTCAGTGTGTCTAACTTCCCTCTGTGTCTTTCTTCCTCTCCCGTTCAGAACCTGACAGCACAGAACGGGAACTCTCCGAGCGGCACGGTGGTATAGCTGGAGGCGAAGCTTTGCACTCATCCCTCCCTCCGTCTTTTCCCTCGTCGTCGTCGTCCTAATACGTCAGAATTTGGGGCCAACTACCAGAGACGATACCTGACCTACCACTGCAGTATTAACCCTCAGTATAACTCTCTGTACTCACCTTCACCCAGAGGTGGGAAACTCTTCCTGAAACATTCCAGATTTAGGAAAACCTGGGAACAAATGACACATTGATTATAGCACTAAGCCACAGTGGACCTTATCACTATAAGACCAGAAGTATGTGGACACCCCTTAAGTTGTTTTTTGTTTTTCTTTTACTGCAGCTTTCATTCATCTTCTGAGGATAAAGGCGGTTTTTAAAGCAGTGTGGAAACCAGCCAGACCTCATTTAGGGTCGACTGGAACTATGAAATCAGTGTTAGACGCCACTTATGTGTTGGAAAAGCTGTTGCAGCAGCAGAGAATGAGTCACATGTGGGTGAAGTGTTCAGGTGTCGATGTATTTTTGACCATAGAAACATTCGCATTTCACAACCTGTTCTGCTGATCTGTACTATTCGAGCACGTCAGTTCTATCTGGTCCCATTTTCCACATGAATTTCTTCCACTGTAGTGAGGTGGAAGTCTTGTCCCATTTAAAAGAAAAAAGAAAAAAAAGCTTTTGGTTTAATTTTGCCATCAACTCTAAACTGGATGTGTCTCTTTAAGCAGCGCTGCACAGCCACATTTTTAGGTTTCTCTGTGGAAGTCTCCTTCAGTGAGTCTAAAGGGTGACCTTTCAGGGAGTGAGCACCGATGATGTTTCTGTGGCTAAAATACTCCTCCTTCAGATGCCTCTGGATGTCACCGGGGCCTCTAAACCTGCTTGACATGCTGCTCAGCTTGCTGGGAAAACAAAGATCATCATCCGTGGTTCGAACTCCTCACCTGACGTGCTGCCTTGTAACTTGGACCCGGCAGGTTTGAAATCATTATTAAAAAACTTCCACTGAGTGATCTAAAACACACAGCAAGCCTGGAAGTGGTACAGAGGTGCACAAGGAGACGACCTTGAAGTGCAGATCGGCCAGATTTTTTTTTTTTTTGTTTTCTTTTTTGTTGTTGTTTTTTTATAGGCTGAATCCAGAAAGTTGGCAAGTTTTTATTTAATGAGCTTTTTTGTCTTTTATGGAAGAAGAAAAGTGTTTCTCAGGAAGAGTTTCCCACCCCGTGCGGGAATACAGTTTATTCCCGCTGCTTCCGCCCTCCCTCCTCTGTGTCTCTCTGCAGAAAGACTGCTTTAACCACGTTGTTCATCCTTTCTGTCTGTAACCCCGAAGCAACGAAGGAGCTAACGGCAGGCCATGCTCGCTCTTCTTCAGCCCCTCCTCCATCGGACCCCTCCCATTTCCCCCCTTCACGCTAAAGACACTGCAAAAGCCACGGCCATTGTATTTATGTTATTTATTTTATCACAAGACTGTGTAGTAATTTATACTGTAAATAATGAAAATACTCTATAAATACACAGCGGACAAGCGTGTAGGGACACGGCAGTGATGATGAGGCAAAGACGAAGCGGGAAAGATTATTAATATATGAAGATCCTTCTATTGTACATACAAACGAGACGGTTATAAATCGAATGTCTGCTGTTTTAGGGAACATGAAGATGTCGATGCGTTTTTATTTTGTGTAATAGAGTTTCTCCAGTTTGACCCTGAATGCAGTCTGGGTTTAATTTTTTTTTTTTTTTTCTCCAGCGTTCCGGGGTGACCGGCCCGACTCGAGCACAGAGACCAATCATTTCAGCTGACTGTCCAAGCTAATCAGTCGAATCGTCACTAATCCTCATGCATCTTAACGAGAAACGTGGGCGCCAACAAACGCACACTCTTGCACATTCCAAACAGACACACACGCGCACACAGTCCCCCTCACGGTGCAGCATCATGTATTCTGTGTTATGGACTCCGTCTCCTGTTGCACCTGAATTGCCTCTTGCAAGCATTTGCACATAAAATGAATCCACAGTCCATCGTTGCTGCCACATTCGGGGCGTACTTTCCGTTTATCGACCCGATTGAAGCGCCGAAACGGCTCCCATAACGCCCCCGACACTCGCTGCACACCTTTAGTTGGAAGGAGTTTAATAGTTGCACGTCTCCGTGGTCACGTTTGTTCCCTTTGTGTGACTGAATTTACACTCGACTCGACTTTTCAGCCTTTGTTCAGATTCCTGAGAATAGAAAAGAAACCAAAAATCTATCTCTGGTTTTTAGCTGTCGGCCATAAAACTGCCAAAAGCTGTGCCAAAACACAAGTCCCCAAAGTTTAAACCAAGTCCAAGGCTGAAGGTTTCCCCCACACGCAGCATTGACCGAGTCCCTGCATCCAAAAGACATCTGCGTTAATCAGTTATACTTTTACAAAACTATCCAGACAATGTTTTTCTTTTAGTTCAGCTTGATTTGTATCTGTGAAGATGGAACGTAAACGGTCAAATTCAAACCCTCCGAGGAATTTCCCAGAAAATTCCAGGTTACTTGGGGATTAATCGAGCCAATCGTGAAACGTCCGATTATTAACAGAGACATTTTTAAGAGCACATTTGCGAGTTTGTTTTTGTGATCAACAAAAAAAAACAAAGTGTTCACTAAGTTTAAATGTCAGGCGTGTTATTCGTATTTAAATAATTCATGGTTGAGTTCTTGCACTTTTCTGTGTGAAACTCGCATAACTCTGGTTTTTAAGGATTTTATCGATATTCCCGATAAAGCACAGAGACGTGATCGTACATCATTCCGTTTTGCCGATCCAAATGATGTGTAAAGAGGATACGTTTGAGCCCAGCTTTACTGACTTTACTGGTAGTAACAACTTGTAATCAGCTGATTTAGAGGCTACAGAACGGCACCTTAAAACATCCTCCCTTCATAACTGTATTTTGTTTTGAATGAATCCCTGGGTGGGTGGGGCTTCTCTGTCTGAGATGACCATAGAAGCAATGGGCCTCACTTGGTGACATCATACGGAGCCAAAAAAAGAGTAGAAAAAATAAACTGAGCTTTTAGTTTACAGGGGTTCCTACACATGCACTGGCCTCATAATCTAAACCTTTTTTTTTTTTTTTTAAACCTTGGGTTTAATAAACATCGGGACCAGATGTTGTTAAGAATCAAATTAAACTGAAACAGCGCATTAGTTAACAGATTATTGGCTGATTTTTTTCTTTTCTTTTCAAAGCCAGGTGTCAGTATTCAGCGCCATCCTGTGTTTGAACGTAAACTTGTTCTTACCTGTTCGACTATAAATAGCTGACCAAACGTCCGGCGCTGCAGGATCCAAGGTTATGCCCTTGGAGCCCCAGACAAACTGTCGCTCTCTTGGGATCGTGTCTGAGCCGGTGTTGTCGCAGCGCGTGATCTCATCCTTGTCGTCATAGCAACAGCACGCCCGAGGAGGGTGTCTTCAAATGAGCGTCGTGAGCTCGTGGAGGTGGGTCTTGGCTTTAGGGCCAAATTAATGTCGCATCACAGTTCGTGAGGGGAAAATCTGGACGTTCACCTGAAACATTGACGAGAGAACAGATTATTTAACAGGTCGAAGTTCTCCAAAAACATCTTCACACTAATCCAAATATTTTACAGCCAGGTGTTTGTATGCAGGTGAACAAAGCCTGCTTTACAACACAGCATCAAAAACCTCCCGAACTCCCTCGATGCTCAAATATAGTCTGAGATTCGCCTTTTGTCTTTATGGTTTCTAAAGGTTTTCGTTTCTTTAAACGTGATGATTTTAGGGATCGCAGTCTCCCTGTGTGTTTGGCCTCTCTGTTATGCAGAATTGATGTCAAATTTTATTGGAGAAGTACATAAAGTCACAAGTTGAAACTCATTTTAATGCAGCTTCAGGATGTCCTATAACATCGCGGTGCCTCTGACGTTTCCTTGCAGTGTTTCCATCCATGACAAAGAGGCAAAAATGAATCCTGCAGTGCAGGAGCTTGTTTAGATATCAGCCCATTCTTGGCTTGAACATTTGCTGAGATCAAAGATAAAACATTCAGCAATGAGAGAGTCTTCGGTTTATCGTTTGAGACCTGCGTCTTTTTAAAGAGCAGGATTTGGATGCATTTTTGTGCCTCATTAGGTGGAAGAAACGATTTAAGCAGTGAACACTGACAGAGGTGGTGTTGGAGAGCAGCGGGAACACTTTGAGCTCCGTGTTTAAGTTTTAGATTTGCAGGAATGTTTGGTGTTTGTTTGAGGCTCACTGACCTCCGTTCAGACTGTCTGCAAGCAGCAAACGAAAACCAAACAGCCCCAAGTGAACAACATG
>VUQR01014543.1:29305-41712 GCA_015108515.1 Hemichromis elongatus | reverse complement strand
AACAGTCACGAAGCAGGAAAGGTCAATGATGATCATTTCCAAAGAGGTTTGCATATCAAGGACCTTTAATTTGCTCTGTTAGTTTGACACCAGCAGAGCCACGGAGCCACGGGAAGGAAACGCAGGCAGAAAGTTGGTGAGCTGATAAGAGGCTTGCAGCTACAGCAGACGACGTTTCTTTGAGCCACATCGCAGCAGAGGAAACGCCAAAGCGGGATTTGAAAATGCGGCTGTGCTGACAGCTGTAATTACACATAAGAACAGTTCGGCTCAAAGAGTGACACAAATCGCCATAAACACGGCAGAGTTTACAGGACGTGATTACAACATAGTCTGCTTGGTGAGAATCCAGGAGGTGACTCTCAGGAGGTCAAAGACGTGCACTGAAGCCGAGAAAGAGGTTTAATCTTAAAGACTTTGCCTAATCTGCCTCTGGTAATAATAATCACCTGGTTGTTTTCTTCTACGACAGGTAAGAACCTGAAAGAAGAGCATAAAGAGGAGGAGGCGGAGGAGGAGGAGGAGGTGAAGGTTGAGGAAGAGAAGGATGAAGATCCGATGGATGCTTTCTACCCTCAGGCGCTGGCTGGCTTCATCATGGTGATGACCGAGGAGGGAGATATGATCTACCTGACAGAGAATGTCAACAAACACATTGGCATCACACAGGTATACACACACACACACACACACACACACACACACACACACACACACACAGTCTTGATGCTTGTAAGTGATAATCTCGTGCTTTGTGGGTGGCACAGTAATCTTAAGGCGTTTGTTTTTGTGCCGTGCAGGCGTGTCCAGGACATTTAATCCTGACATCTGTTGATTGATTTTTGTGTAACAAGCCAAGTACTATTTGTAGGTCGAGGTGAGGACAGATAACGTGGCCGTATGAGTTGTAGTTTGTGGCAAAGAAACCAAAGTATTCGCTGCCGAAGCTTAACCACACCGACTCGGCCTTGGATAAATGCAGAAGTAGAGGCCCGTGAGGCTCCATGGCTGCGTTCACCTCCTCTGTAACCATGGCGATATTCCTGTTTCCAAGGGCTGAGCTCAGATTTTGTTCAGTCACGACTCTTAGTTCTGCGGGAGATATCTTCTCGTTAACGGGAGTTTTTCATTCCCACTGTCACCAAGTTCTTGTTCATAGGGGGTCGTCTGATTGTCGGGGTTTTCTCTGTGTTATTGTAAGGTCTTTACCTCGCAATATAAAGGGCCTTGAGGAGACTGATGTTGGGATTTGGAGCTGTATAAATAAAGTTGAAATTCATACTGTAAAGTAACTGTGGCTTCAAAAGCCTGTTGGCAAACCTGTGTTCCTGCATGCACTGTCGGTTCTTCGGATGGTGTTGTCAGGCAGAGGAACTCTAGCTGCCCATTTGTAGCCTCCGCGCCACGTATCCCCGGCCTCCTTCAGACACTTTTACACAATCCGTGCTGCATCTGGTTCAGTTCCAGCACTATTGTGAAGGAGCCAAGCTTCTCTCAGGAGGGGTGTTTGGTTTCCAAGTCGCCTTTCAGCTCACTTGGCATCGTGTTAGCATTTGCCAAACTTCTCCTGACAGATGTCATAGTGGGGCGGGGGGGCTCGCGATGTCCTCGGTCCAGCTGAGGCCATTAGAGGGCTGGCTTGTGCAATGTAGTTTCCACTTTTTTCCTCTCTCTTTTTTTTTTTTTTAAATTTAAATGTGGGTCACGCTGCTGGCTAATTGTGCTTTGCTTCACATAAGAAAACGATTAATTTCCTTGTTATACTTAGTCATGCTCACATAATTGAGATCATCCGTCAACTGCTCCAACACACCGAGCTCTTTAGGGAAGAAGGATTTTATTTCAGGGAAAGATTCCCTTCCCCTGAAATAAAATCCTGCATCCATCCTGTATGCATTCAGCGTAGAGGATGGATGCATGAGTGTAACGACTGGAAACTTTTTATGTAGTTTGAATATTGCAGTAATAACCTATAGTTAGCACACAAACAGTTTGGTTTGTTTATATCTGCCTTGTTACGGTCACTTTACTTAATGGACCAATGCAAGCCAGTATGATGGACCAATAAACAAGGATGTGATAACCCACCTTTCTTTTAAATTAGAACAGTAACAGTTAATGCTTGAAATATCTTAAGTGAATTTTCAACAGACCGTCTTTATTACATGTGCATCAGGACACGAGACACGTTTAGAGCTTAACGGCTGTATTCTATATCCAGATCAATATCTTTAGCTTCGACTTAACGTGATTTTAACGTCATGATGCCTTCAGTGTTGACGCAATAAAAACAAATGTAAAATTATTCACTCGCCGTTTTAAGTTTCACACTTTGCAAAGTAATTTATGTACTCGCTTCTTTTTCGAGAGCCCTCGTAAACACGTCGAGTAACGGGAGACCGCATAGCTTCTCCGAGGCTAAAAAACATTCCCCTCCGCACCCTCCATGGATGAGTTTGCCTTTTTCTTTTTCCTCCGTGATCAAATTGAGATAATGTTTCTGTGAAAATGTGACGTAAAACTAGAGAAATAATGTGCAATTTTGCTCAGTCTCGCACTGGCACGGATCCTTGCAGAAGTTACCCACGAATGCTTGGAATCACTTCCAAAACAACAAAGTTAATCCCGGCCCCACCTCTGGTAAAAAATTCACACAAATCCAACCGTGTCTCTGCGAGGGATCCTGCTGACAAACAGGACAAAACAAGCGCGCGCTCTGCAGTCACTTTACTATTTATGATTCCGACAACTGATTAAAAATCTCTAAATATTTCTAACTTTGTGGACATGCGTCCTCCTGTGTAGCGATGCTTACCTCAGCAGGAAAAGCCTGCGTGGTGTTAAAAGGCCCTAAAGGCTTCGGTCCTCCTTCATGTCGTTTGTTGCTGCTGTCTGATTGGGCGCCACAGAGATGTAACTGTGACATTCAGATTTCCACTTCCATTTGCCTTTCAGTTTCCCACTCAGCTGCCACTCCGTGTGACCATCTTGTGATCCATCAGCTTTGGCGTTCCGGTTATTTTCCAAGTCGGTTCAGGCTTTCCATGCACTGTGTAGCATAATGAAAACCTCAACACTAGAAAATGGATGTTTGCCGGTCTCTAAACATCCATTTCTGGTGGTGTTGGTCATTTTAAACACTTGACACATCAGCCAAATCCACATAAATACATATATAAACTTACTGGTTTTGGAAACTGGACCAAACTTAAAGCCATTTCCTGTTTATTGCATTTATTGTATTTTATTTTAGCAGCATCCTTGTTAAAGTGCAGTTTTAATTTTGGGTAATTACAGCGTCTTGGTTTACTTTCAGTGAACTGTAATAATGTTGTGTCAGGGTGTGTAATTAAGCCCAGAGGTACTCGTTGGACGTGAGAACGCCATCATTATTGGTTATATTGTAGATGTGTTGTTTATCATTCCTGACCTACATCAGTTTTTAGTAGGCTCAGCCCCTACAAGCTTCTCTTAGATAAGAGTTGTTTTCTTTTTTTTGTTTCCTGTGAGCTGCCAGGATAGTGTGTCTATGAAAGCTGAGCGGGAGGAAGAATCTGTACCTTAGATCTATTCTTAGCCCCGTTTGAGGAGGTTATGGCGAGCATTCACCGAGGTCCAGAGCGAAGCGTGCTGTAACAGCGGCGTCGATTTAACCCGACCTCGTCAACTGTAATTACAGTCACTGCTAAACACGGGAAAGAAAACTGGATTTACCAGAGAAAATAAAGTCAGACTTTTAACCAGCACTTCAGATTCACAAAATACATGTTTGTGCTTTAAATAAACAGGGATAGCATGTTGTTACTTGTTGTGTTTGTCGGTGTGTGATTCAGCAGTTTCGTCGGTTTCTTGTCGTCCACAGCTGGAGCTGCTGGGTCAGAGCGTCTATGACTTTGTTCATCCCTGCGATCAAGAGGAGCTCAGAGACCTGCTGACTCCACGTCCAGGTAAATGCACGCAGAGCCGGGGATCAGGAGCTCCTCTCACACCTTTATTTTGTAGTTTGGTCATGTGACAAGAAGACAAGCAGCTTAATTAGATTTTTTTTTTTTTCCCTGTTTGTTTGTGGTCACAAAGACTCAGCGAACCCCTGACCGTGTATGCTTTCTAAGCTCAGCTGTTTGTTTTTTGTTTGTTTTTTTGGCTACTTTTTTTTTTTTAAGCTAACAAACTTCTGTGAACTACCCACGTTAACGGTGCCGTGTTGCTTTTTTTTTAGGTCTGAGTAAGAAATCACGGACAGAACAGACAAGTGAGAGGAACTTCTTTGTGCGAATGAAGAGCACACTGACCACCAGGGGGCGAACCGTCAACATCAAGTCTGCCACCTGGAAGGTCTGTATTACATGCAGCGATACATTAGTGTGGTGTGTGTGTGTGTGTGCGCATATGTTCACACACACACACACACACACTGTTGGCTTTCTGAGGATGCTCACTCACCTCTGACCTCATTCTAACCTAAACATTAAAACTATAGCCTGTATATAAAAGATGGACACAGCTACTATGATGTCACCCATTAGTTTTTATTTAGAAGCCTCAATATTAAAGTTTCTGCAGGATCCATGTTGGATTTTTGATCCAGAAGTAGTCGTAAAGAGTGCAAATGCTTAGAATAGCAAGCTGCATTCATAAACCGTAGGACTGCAGCTACTAGCTAACTACGGCTCAGCAACAAAGTAATAATATACTAGAGTACACCAGCTTGCTAAGTATTTAAGAGGGTCAAAGTCAAGTTTACAGTGCTGTAAAGAAATGTTCTCTCTGGTTTATTCATGCTGCCAGGTGCAGCTTAAAGGGGACGTATTCACCGCTTCCTTATTTTCTCTTATGTAAATATATACTTATGCAAACATGGATGTTCACATTAAATGAGGACAAAGTTTTAAAAAAAAAGTACAAGTAATGCCTTCACAAGTGAAAGCTGAGCTTTTGGCTCACGCACTTGATTAGCTGCAGGCTTCTTCTAAATGACAGGTGTTGCACCTCAGCAAAAACAATAAATAAATCGCAGCCTCGGGGCTCGAGCAGGAATAGAAGATTGCTTGTTCTCTCCCCGGTACATTTTAGTGTTTGGGGGGGGAAAAAAAAACATTCGGGAGGTGCATGACGAGCCCAAATGACACGAGTGCACACTTTTACTTTTGTTGGTGGATAAACTACGTTTTAGTAAGGACGTCTAAAGCTCACACCTCTGCCTATGAGCACAGAAGCTTCACACGTCTTTGCCCAGGTCTTTGGTTTATGATGGGCAGCCAATCACAAGAAAGGAAGGGGAGTTATGATAAAAAAAAATTGCCAGCTGGAATAAGCAGAATACGTCCCCTTTAAACAGGCCTTAGAAGGTGTGTCACAAAGCGAGGGACGGCTAGTTCTGAAACTATAATTGGTCCTCATAAAAATAGGCACAACGAACACACACATGCAGCTAAAGTCCAGTCTGAAAGCGATACGGCGAGGTCAGATTATCGTTGGCAGCCGGCCTTCACGCTGTAAACGGTACACTTACTAGTTCAAACACACACACGTTACTTTCAGTTCATGCGTTCACGTGTACTTGCTGCACGGTTGCACGTGTCCTGGTGTTACTATTCCTGTCTAAAGTGCTGCACTTAAATTTTAAAACCCCTGGAAGAGTCAGATGGTTTCCAATACTGATGTGTCTTGGCTCCAGCGCCACAGATCACGGACTCTTTAAAACCGCCACTGAGCATTTAAAAAGATTACACCTCAATTTGAGTTTGTTTCTTGCTTTTATTCTTTCTGAATTTAACGTAGACAAAAGCAGAGCCACACAAACTGATTACTTTTCATTTCATTAGCTTAGTGGGACTTGTGTGTGCTCGGTCGGTGAACTCTGCCTTAAATTCCTCGCCCTCTTTCTCCAGGTCCTCCACTGCACAGGCCACATTCGTCCCTTTGGCAGCGGCTCCGCGTCGCCCCCTGCAGGCAGAGTCATGACCCTGCTGTGTGAGCCAATCCCACACCCGTCCAGCGTGGAGTTCCCTCTGGATACTTGCACCTTCCTCACCCGTCACAGCATGGACCTGTGCTTCACCCACTGTGAGGGCAGGTGAGATGGAAAAAGAAAAAAAAAACGTAACCGATCTCGACCTTTGACCTCCCCCCCGTGGATGGGAAGCAGGAGGGATATCATTGTACTGTAGAGCGAAAGAGTGGAGGAAAAGAAACCTCTGAACTCCTGTTTTTGTTTTTTTCTCTCACACCGTTTCCAGGGTCGCAGAGCTGGTGGGATACAAACCTGACGATTTGATTGGACGCTCAGGCTTCGAGTTTCTTCACGCGCTCGACTCGGATCACATTAACAAGAGCCTGCACACATGTGAGTGTCGGCGTGTGTCTGCGTGTTACAGCCGTGTAATAATCTCAGCCATTTTCACCGCCAACTAAGCGGTTTTCATGTACAGACGGGTGACAAATGAAAGGAAAATCCAGCGTGAAGATTCTCAGCAGGGGATTTGGCCCTCGGGGGTCGTCACAACACCTTCAGTGCATCTTGGCCTTTAAGAACAACGTCTGAAATTCCCTCATTTAGATTGATGATGAAGGAAGAGAAAAAGAGGGGTGTCCAACATGAACGTCCACAACTAGTTTTTCCCTCTAATTTTTAACACATTTATGCTTAAATTAAAAAAAAATAATAAAAGCTCCTCATTTCTATTTACTACTAATAACAAAGGAACCAATGTCTGAATTAAGTTCCATTAAACTTATTTTATCCTCCACAAAGTCTCTGCTTGAGAATCAGAAGTGTTGGCTTTGATCCACATGAGCTCATAAAACTAGTTTAACGGTGTTTCCTCGTCGTGCTAACTGCTGTCGACGTGTCATCGGTCTGTTGATTGTGTGTTTGAGGCACAAGTTTCAGTACATTTCAGCTGTTTTTAAAAGCCGTGTTTTAACGAGGCGCTCCCAGAATTTGTTGAAAACATGTTCTGGCGCTTCATCAACATCATCCTCTTTCTCTTCTGTCCTCACCGCGCAGTGCTCGCCAAAGGTCAGGTTAGCACCAACCAATACCGTTTCCTGGCAAACAACGGAGGCTACGTGTGGGCAGAGACTCAAGCCACGGTGCTGTACAACAGTAAAACTTCCCAGCCAGACGCCATCGTCTGCCTCAACTTCATCCTCAGGTACTTTAAAACTCAGCAAATTTGTCTCACAAACGGCAACATGAACGAGGATGCAGCTGTCGTTTACTGTTCTCCACTTAAACGTCATCTTCTTCTTCTTCTTTAGCTCTGTGGAGCAGCCGGATGTGATTTTCTCCATGGAGCAGACCCGCTGTAGTCGCGAGCCTAAAGTTGAACCAGCAGATGACGACTCCGGGACTGCCGACATGTGCGAATCTGAAAGTGACAGCGAGCCTCGCACTGTTTCCGTTGAGGCTGAAGATGTGGATTCAGATTCCAGCAGCAGCGCGAAGCTCTTCATGGAGCTGCGGGAGAAGCCGGAGGAGCTGCTGCAGTTGGCTCCTGATGCGGGAGACACCATCGTACCTCTGAGTCCAGGTGAGACGGGGGGAAAAAAAAAAAACAACAACCTGAAAGCCTCATTGATGTTACAGCTGAGGGAACGGCATCGGCGGTTATTCAGAGCGGATCTTTTCGGCCTCTTTCAGGTTCTGTCGAGCTCTCATTTGCCAGTCCACCCAGTCCAAACTTGGTGCCCGAGCACCCTCAGGATCTCTGCACCCCGCAGCTGAGAAAGCTCCTCGCACCCATCTTTGACCCCATCACTCCTCCTCCATCTGCATCCTCATCCTCTTCTTCACCATCACCAAGCTCCTCACCTAAACCCGAGCAGGTAAATATCATCCTCAAGTCTTTGTGCATTGGTCGAAGTGTCTGTGCCTCTGTCCAATTTAACCCTTTGATCGTTGTCTGTGTCTCAGATCCGCAGTGAAGAGGAGGTGATGGACACCAGCGAGGTGGAAAAGTTCTTCGCCTTTTGGCCAGAAGATGCCCAGAAGAAAGACACCCTGGTGGTAAGAGCACGAAGTGATGAGGCGTCAGCACAGACATCCTGATAAAAACAGTTCAGTCAACCACGTCATGCAAAATATTCAGTCCTACCTGCATTTTCTCAGGAGATGGAGGGGATGGACCTGGACATGTTGGCTCCTTACATCTCCATGGACGATGACTTCCAGCTGACCTTCCTCAGCAGTATGACCGAGGAAGCTGAGAAATCTTCGTCATCTGAAATTCCAGCAACAAGGAGGAAACGGTAAGTTAGACCAGTGGAGGCGCCAGAGAGAAGACTGTGTTGTTGTCGTTCGTACAGCGGCCCATTCAGGACATTTTAGGGCTCCTATTGAGTCCTATTTTTATTGTAGGCGACGACACAGATAAAATGTTATATCTGTCTGTCTCTCGTTCAGGACCCACGACTCTGCTGAAGAGATGCTGTCAGCAGTGATGCTTCGGGACAAGAGACCGAAAAAGGATCCCTCCATAGAGGAGGAGCTTCTTCTCACCCACAAACTACTGGTGAGTGGAGGAGGAAGAAAAGCTGAGAAGGATGATTTTAAGAAGTTTAATCCAAAGCCAAAATGTTTTCTGCCGTGATGACCTTTCACTGCATTGATTATTGATGCCGGGTTCAGTTTTTACCTGAACCTTTAATAAAAACAACAAATCAAATAAGCTTAAAAATCAGAATTTGGTTGGTTTCTACTAATAGATGCTATGTAATAATAAATATTTAGTTTTTTTATGTATAATTATGTTTTCAGAACAAACGTTTACACCTGACGACACATTAACTTCCAATTTTAGGACAGTCTGGATGAAACCGACCAACCAATCCTGGACGCGGGGCCGGAGAGTCGCAGCCATCTGCTCACAGACAGAGACCCGGTTTTAGGAGGCATGCAAGGACTGTGTGACACTGCAGGTAAGATCTCTAACCTGAGCCAGAGAGCTGCTCAATTTATCAATCTGGGTTCAAATTAACGTCAGAGGATAACGGGCATTTGGTGCCATCTAGTGGTCATACTGAGATAATGTTTGGGAATCGATGCAAAATATTCCACACAGTTCAGTGATCGTGTTGGTGCATAGGCCACTTATTGGCCAACATGTACTCATGTAATAATGTAGGATTTATATAGATTTACTGTTATAATAATGTTAGATTGTAAAAGGATTTGTCTTTGTCACCCAGATATTAAGACATGATGGGTCTGGAGCATAAACCGTACATCAGAGATGGCAGCTTTCTCTCTATTCTGGCTCCTTTTAGGTCAGATCTTTGTTATCAGCGGTTAGCTCACAGCTAAAGAGTGCTTAGTTCAAACCCCTGCTGTGACTCTGTGGGGTGTTTTTTTACATCCTGCTGTTAAAAACATGCCAGAAATCACGGCCTGTGTAGGTCAGAGACACACGAGAGTTTCTTAAGTCTAAGAGTTTCCATTCCTGCTTCGGTGAAGGTCAGCTGGCAGTCTGTTTAGTCATTCTTCAGAATGAAGCCAGTCTGTGCAAATTTACCCGTGCCTCAGATTCATTAAAAAACAGCCCTCACACAATTTTAAATTCAATGAGAAAAAGAAAAAATCTACAAATCCGAAACCTTTTTGGATAAAATGGCAGCTGCGACGTGTCCTCTGACTCAACCGTGTCTCTCTCTCTCTCTCTTTCTGTGTCTCGCAGCTCTGATGAAGGACATATTTGTATCTCGCCCGCCTCTCCTCTCGCCGCCTCTCTCCCCTATGACCTAAAGGAGTTCCTGCCAGTCGAGAGTTGGCCCGACTTCACCGCTTAAAGCGAGAAAGTCGACTTTGGATCTGCCTGCAAACACTGCATCCTGAGCGCACACCTACAGACACGCACGCACAAGATTCGAGACTCACACACGCTGCATCGCTTCGCCATTGGATCGTTGATCGTAGCCGAAGCCGAACGGTCTCTTGATGTTGGCTTTTCCCGTCCGTCTCTCACTGTGAAACAAGAGCCGGCGACCCGCTCTGGAGCCGGGAAAAGCCAAAGCGAAGATGCTCCAAATTGGCTTCCCGCAACCCGACGCAGCTCAAGCGCTCGCTTTCCTCCATCATCACGTACTCTCCGTCAGGGATTTAATCTGAGAAGTCATCACTGAGGTCTGTCCGTTCTGACGGAAACGGCAGGTGGTGCTAATTTTCCTCATGCGAACGATGTGAAAGATTAACCGTCCCGAAAGGGTTTAACAGTGACACAAACGGAGACGAGATTCTCTGCAGCTAATTTTTCTCACAGTGATCGCATTTTAAAGGTGTACAGAACAACCACGTCAGCAAAAAAAATCACCGTCGTCCTTCTTCAGTGTCTCAGCTAACAAAAAACAATCACTCGCTCTTCCACCTTACTCAGAATTAAACAAAAAAAACTTGCGAAAATCAGTGGCATGTCATTTCAGTGGCATATTTTTATGTATTTTTTATACACTTGTAAACCTTCTTTCTTTCTTTTTTTTTTTAAAATGACGCGATTACTAGAAAGTTCTGCTAGTTTTATTTCAGCGTTCTCTTCACATCCTGAGTCGCTCTTCGTCGCAGATTGTTTTTGATGCCTAATCTTTAACCCTGAGGTGCCCCGCTGGGTGTGCTTCATCTTCTCTTACACTCTCTATAAGCTAATGTGAGGTGATCAGTTGACTTTGAGATGCGTCGCCGCAGCCGTGGGTGACCTGCTGAGGGTGCGGTCAGACGGCAAAAAACGATGCAAATTCGATGGGTATTGCTTTGTCCTTTTATCGTGGATTTGAATATATATATATATATACACACATATATATATAATCGATTTTTCTTGCCATTATTGTTAGTTAAAGCATCAGTAGAGTAAGCTTGTTTATACGCTGGTAGAAATGTGAAACACTAGAATTTAGTTTTTGGGTTTTCTGTTTTGTTTTGTTTTTTCCTTCAGATCAAATTTTTTGACTTCTAACAATTTTTACCTCAAATTAACGGAGCTGAAAGTAGGCTTGCATCCTTTAGTTGCAGTGTTTGATGAAATATTGTGATTTTGATGTTGAGGATTGTTTGTTTTTTTTCCATTTGGCCACAATCATCTTCTCCTCTTCCACATGTTATCTGCAAACAACCAACTGTGTGTGTGCTACTCTCTGCCCCCCCCTGTGAAACTGCCATTTTATCTCAAACGTGTTACCTCTTCCAGAGCTGTCCGTGCCTTTTTTCTCACAGGTGAAAAGCATTGTTTGGCCTGTTACCATCACACAGGATCGGTTCATTATGTCCCCCCGATGATTTACACAGAGGGAGAAGGGTTGTATACTGTTTTCTGTTCTTTTTACTCTTTATCCTGTATGTATTCTTGAACTAAATAAAGCTGATGAAGCAAAAGCAGAAGCTGTAGTGTGATCTGTGTGCAGAGATAAATGGCCGAGTACGTGAGCTTCTCATGATTATCACCAACAAAAAGGAACACGCGCTTCTGTCCACATTTGCGAAAGTCACGTCGTACCTTTGAAAACAGAAAAGTGTTCTTTGTGTCAGAGTCCATGTAGCTTTTAAGCCTAGAAGTGAGGTTTTTAACTAAAACCTTCTTAAACCTCGTCTTCGGCTCTGCGGGCCTGCTTTAACCAGCGACTCGGAGCCGGCGATGGCTTTGCTCCTTTATTAGATTTTTATCGTTAAATCGATATCGATATCGTTGTATCGATAATTTATCGTTTGTCCTTTTGGAAATTTCATTTGTGCTTAGTGGCACCCTTCAAAATAAAAATATAACTATGTTCAAAACAATGACAAGTAACATCACCAAAAATCAAACGCCACCGTATGCGAGTGGTGTTTGTTCCACAGAGATGAACGCTGCTCAGAACGATCAAAGGAACGCGTCCCTACATCACCCTCCCTGCTCTCAGGTCACCCTCGTGAAGTCTGTTAATGATCACTTGGTCGGAGACGTTCGCACCGGGGGGGCCTGCTGGAGCTCATTTTGTGGCTCTGGCGTTGCTCGTGCTGTTCCTCCTGTCACGTAGGAGCAGACACTTATCCTGCTGATGGCTTAAGGGCCCTCCTCAGCCCTGTCCGCTCTTCTAGAGTATCTGCTTGTCACCTGGAGTCACCGCCATGTCGTTGAGACACAGCAAACCTCCTGGCTATGACACGTACTGGGGTGGCTGTAGGATACAGTCGGTCATCTAATCTGTGTAACCATTCCTGTTTTGGGAGTTGTGTCATTGTCGCCCTTCTAGTGCGCCTGTTGATAATTTCATTAACACCAAATGAGTTGATCGACCTAATCGATATCCCGGACGTTTAACCGACTCGATGCTACACTCTGCTCAAAAAATACAGGAAGACTTTGTAATCAATGTACTGCAAGGTATAAAAAAAAAAAAAAAAAAACCAAAAAAAAAAAAAGGGCAAATTGGTGGGG
>VUQR01014543.1:13595-24986 GCA_015108515.1 Hemichromis elongatus | reverse complement strand
CTGTGGTCCTGGACCCCAAACATCCCCGTTCCACACACACACACACACACACCTTGATGCCACCACCGTCTGGTAAAAGCCTTCCTGTTTTCGCACACTTCAGGATTTCACAAGACAGCGATGATACCGCACAACACACCCCCTCCCTGTGTCACATACATTCACACAACACGCTATACAATCAACGTTTCAGTTATAAATGCACTTCAGTCCTCTTCAGCGGGGTCTTTTTTTAACCCAACAACTGGCCAATCGGAGCTTATCGTCTAAAAGAGCATGTGATATGTCCTGATGCTGGTGAGCCACCCAGGAAAAGTGCAGGAAGTACAGGAGTCTGCTGTGAGCTCCTGTTTTTTTGTTTTTTGAGCTGTTATCTTATCTGCAGAGTGAACACTGCACCTGTCGCAATCATAAACTACTACAGTCACATGTGAGTCTCTCCGTCTGTCATCATGTGTCCTTATCGTCTGAAAGTGCAACGCGGAGCTGCAGGACGTCCCCGTCACTCATCCTGTCTCTGGGATGTGGCGACTGGATCTCTTCGTAGGGCGGCGGAGGATTGTCCGGGCTTTGGTCGGATAGGAGCGGGCAGTGGCTGCCGTCTGACTGGCTGCTCGGAGAAGACTGCTGACAGCCCGGAGCCTCCTGAGCCAGGAGGAGCTGCGTGGGCCCGGGGGCTGAGCAGGTAGGGATGCGCTGCCCCCAGCTGCCGTACACCGCCTCCTCGTAGGAGGGAAGGGAAATGGGAAGCCCGTCCACCATCAGGTCCAGCTGGTCTGAGGAGCGACGACTGCAGGGAGGAAGGAAAAGTAAGAGGTTAATTTCTCAGCTGATGACTGAAGCTCCTGACCTCTGACCTGAAACTACAACACTGAAAGTAGTAAAAGTTGTTTCAAGATCCCCACACACAGACAAGGCAGCATTACATACCCACCGCCGTTTATCAGTAACCAAAATGGACACTATGAACCCTCTGACCTTACTAGGAGGTGGAGCTGATGTAATTTAGAGCTTATTTATTATAATGATGAGATCATGTGGCAATGCCCTCGATAGCCTGATAACATTCAGAGTGTTTGAAGTGGTTGCTGTATTGTACAGCTAGTAGTTATTTTTTTACTTTAAAAAGGTACAATAAGATGTCATGTGCATATAAATACACATAAGATGTCAAACCTGTAAAAATAGGTGCTCAGTAGACGTTTCTTCTTACCTTTGTGATTGACAGGGGTAGAGGCGGGACTTGAGGACCAGGCAGGCAGTGGTGGTGAGCAGGAAGATGGACACACCCACCGCAGTGGTGGCCATGCTGGGCATCGAGTCATCGGGTTTAGGAATGCCTGAGAAGGAAAAAGACAGACGTTACAGATACTGACGATACCAATAAACGTGACATTTTGTTACTTTTTCACGACTTTGTGCGTGTGTCACCTTTGACTCTGGAAATGTGAAAATCATTTTACATTCACAGTGCCAGTCAAAGGGCATCTGGGACCATGCATATGCGGCAGGGCAGCCAGAACATTCTGCAGCAACATAACATCCCCTCTGGTTTGAACTTATGAGGACCATAATCTGCTTTCAGCAGAACAATGCTCCAAAACTAAAATCCAGGTTCTTTAAGGAGATTTGATTGTTTCCAAAAGTGTGCCTGAGTGCCAGATGTGCATTTGGTGTTTTTGTCACCACAATGAGAAAGGTAAATTGAACCTAAATGCACAACCGTGGGAAAGGTTGTGTGTTCTGAGTAGAAGCTCTGAGCAGAAATTAATTATCTATCTCAAGATCTTTGTAAGAGGGGAGATATTCAAGCTGTGTGGTTTGTTTGTGCCCGTCGCAGCAGCTTTCCACGAGACTGACAGCGTCAGAGAGGAAATGTTTAATGGTTATTATGGTGGCTTTGCCCGCTTCCTCTTTCTGCACTCTGACTTCTTGTTGCAGCACATTCGACTGAATGGCGACAGAGGAAGTTGGAACTGGTCTGAGGAAAGTAAAGCTGCTACTTCCTCTGTAGAGTGTGTCTGTGTTCACCTGTTAAGTAGGTCAAAAGATAAAGACGATAAAGCTGCTGCGTCTGCTGTTTCTGCATAAATGCTGCATTTAACTTAATTCAATACTGAATTATCTACATTTAGCGTCGGTGTAGTAAACATTGGGGATGATTTCCAGGTTCATGTTCAGGCCCATGCACATAAACACAACTAAAAGACCTTTTAGTTTGCATAACTATTCAGCAAAGCAGTGAAACATGTATTTGGACTGAAGTAAAGTAGAAAGTCTGAGCATCAAAATGTAGTTAAAAGTACTTAAAATAAAAACAGTCATTGCACAGAAATGTTACAGCTGAAGAGGGTTTTTCTCCAGTATTTATACACCGCTGGACAGTTTTATAATTATATCGCATGAAAAATAATAATTAAATGAGAAAAAGGAAGTAGAGTCTTAAAGTTTCAGTACAAGCACAATAAAAGTGTACTTCAGCAAAACTCAAGAGTAAATATATCGCGCCACACTGCAGCACGGGCGGCGTTGTGAGGCTAAGAGTACAACAGTTCAGTGGCACCGCTGGTGGGTGTCGTTTCTTGTGAATGAAAAAATGTGGTTTCCAGTTATAATGTAGCCACAAACATTATGAAAGTTTATGCATTAACTGAAAACTATGACTCTGTCCCCGATGACGATGAATAAATGACATTTATATAGGTCTAGTTTACTCATACAGAGTTATAACTACCCATACCTGAATACTGAGAAGCACAGTCACCCAAAAGTGTGTTATTTAATCATTTATAAGGGATACTTGTGCAGTGACACAGGCAGAGTCACTGGATTGTTAATGCTTAATTTCAAAAGCTTAATTTAGTGTGTTGTGATCATAGTTTTGTTTTATTCTGCTTAGACTTTGAGTCTTGTTGCTGTCAGTGCTTCGCTGACCAAGAGCGCTGGTTTAGCTTTAACTCCTCGAGTGGATTCAGAGTCCTATAGTCAGTGCTTGTGTTCAGGGTTGTTATAGAGCTGCTCATGAAACCAGTGTTCCTGAAACTGTGCGCTGTATGGGGCACGTGCTCTCTGATATCTTTGTTTTAAATATTGCAAAATTTAGGACATTTTCTAAGTTGATTACTATAAATCTGCTGAACATGTGGTATGCTGTATTAATTTCATAGGTCTCAAGGTCCTTGAGTGGAGTACTCAAGGACCTTGAGACACTTTAAAAAGGCAAGCAAGTACAACTTGTTTCCTTAGATATTTTCAATAATCCCATAAAGACACTGGCTAAAGATTAAAAGGAAAAAATAACATTGGGTAATGCTTATTGGTATTAATGATGAGACTGAAATGAGATGAAGATGGTGAGATGAAGCTTGAAGCTTCATGTTGCTTTCAGGCCCTCTGCCTCTCACATCAGAAATGAGCATTAACGCATATTTGTATGTATATGCTGTCTGCAGGTATTTGGTACACACGCTATCTGCTTCCTGAATGCTTAAAGCAAGAAATGAGCTGTGACTAAAATGACTAACCAGCCTGTAGACCATCTGGGCTGATGGTGAGATGAGTCACAGGTAGATTATAAACTGAAGTAATGATCTTTGAGCAACGCTATGATTCTCGCTGTTGCTAGGAAATGTTAAGAATTGTCTAAGAAAATCTTATTATTAATGAAAGAAAGTCTAAAATCAAACAACTTTTAAACTGAGTAACTCCAGAAGCCTCAGAGGCGATCCAATCCCTCGAGTCGAATTCAAACTACCAACCTGCTGACAATACATATGAGCGAAACTCTTAAGCATGGAAACTGAAACAGGCTTATCATCTCGATTAAACACATCTAAGAGTGTGAGTTTAATGTATCATTGCTCTTTGCACTTAACAAAACACACAAACCTCAACACCACGCCCTGATCAGATAGCTGCAGTGCAAACAAAAATACAACACACTCTATATCTCTGACTGGACGCCTTCAAACTCTCACCAGTTATGGGGTTGCAGGCAGATATAGGAGGGTGCCACTTCCCGTTGCGGCACCTGGAAATTGAGGCCTTCATCTGGTATCCTGATTCACAGAAGAGGCGGATGGTGGTCTTGTGAGGGAAGCCTTGGCACGGGGACGGATCGCAGCGGAAACCGCCATATTCTGGCACCAGAGGGTGGGAGCAGTTCATTTTGCCTGCAGAAAAACAAAACACAGTGATGAGAAGAGGCCACATTTCTCCAAGCACCAGACCTCACGGACACGCCCTAGGTTAAACATCTGGCCATATCCAACTGAGAGTAGATCGCCACCTTGGAGCATCTCAGTGCAGCTCCAGAAGAGCTGAAGGAGGTGGCTGCAGAGAGGAAGCTAGACTACGGTCCTGTGGACCTGGACATGGACCGTGGATAGATGGACATTTCTTTAGAATCCATCACTGTTGCTAGATATTGTTCATGTTCTTCCTCGCCCCTCCTCCATCTCTGCAGCACTGCTCCATGTGCATTTGTTTGCTTTTGGCTTTAAAGGACAGCATAAACATTGTGGAGGTGTTTTTCTCACTCCCTCCTTCCACCAGCTGCCACCTGCTGAAACTAAGAGAGAGCCCAGAGCTCTGTTTGGATTGAGGAGATTTTTTTATTTTTCCATTACATAATTATTTTTTTTTAAGTATATATCTATCTCCTGTAGGTTTGCATTACTTTAGATTGATGTTCACAGTGTCAATTGGTTTCACAATGCTACTGATTTTGCAGGTTTATATGCCCCCTTTGTATTTGCACTTTTCTTAAATGTGTCTTTGTCCAAACACTTGTGTAGTTCACTGTATTTATGGATAATGAAAGAGAAGCTGCACGCATCCTTTGTCTGGATTTTAAATAAATAAACAGAATGAACCACAGGTCAAAAAGTCAGCTTGGACTGCAAGTTGTTATTCCAACACACTCGAAGAAGATCGGCATGCAAGCGAAGTTTCAGGGTAAGGCATGATGGATAAAGAGCAAGTGCAACACAAGCATGAAAGCACTGCAAGGCGATATTATTACAGCAAACAAGAGCTGATACGTGGCTAAAAGGCTCCACAGAGGGTTGAGATTTGGTTCAGATTGTTTGTATTATTGTAGGATCTACCTTACAATATTAAGCGCCTTGAGGCGACTGTTGTTGTGATTTGGCGGTATAAATATAAAATTTCTTCATCTTTCACCTTGAAAACCTCATGTGTCTGTAGAATTATGGTTTCCTCCACCTCCTCACCGTTAACGTGCTAAGAGTAGGGCAAGTGTGAAGCCGAGAATGTAAAATGACACCTGAAAGAATAAAGTTAGGCACTTTCAAGGGATTTCACTCGCCTTCTTAGAAACAGACTAGTGTGGCTACGTCCACGATCGACGCATTTAGATGCATTTTGAGCCACAAAGTTGCACTGCAGCATTACGAAACACAGCTGGTTCCTATACGAGCTAAAGAGCGTGAAGAGACAATTCTTATTAGAACAAGAGGAACCAGACAGCTAGTTTCAAACCTCCAAAACAGACTGAACACAGTGACCTGAAGAGAAACTGCAGACATCCTGCTTAAAGTTCATATAGTGTTTCAAAATCAGTCATGGTAAAGGTGTCATAATTGTTTTAGTCGAAACTTCTGCAGAGGTTTTATGTGGCTCTGCAGTTAAAAAATAAATAAATAAGGGTGACTTTTTGATCTTTTAGTGCTTTTATAAATATCACATTAAATTTGTCTTCAGGTGGAAATCTCAGTTTCCAAATAAAGTTATCTTCTCAAAGCTTTCACTGGAAGTGGTTTTCAGTTTCACCCCTGCTGGTATGCAGCAGGTTAGCCGAAATAAGATAAGAAATAAAATAAGATTATATCAATTTATTTAAACACTTATCCAACTTAAGGCGGGCTCGCCATGTGTCTGTGTTTGGAGTTCTTTGGTTACAGAAGCATTGTGGGAATTTAAGCAATGCAAAGACACAGGGCGTTACGACATTAGTGAGAGTAATCGGTAACTCCCAACTCGACATTTCTCAAATACCAGGGTTCCTGTTGTGAAGAGATAAGCTTTAAAACAAGCTGCAGTCTTTTCCCAGGTTGTCAGTCGCTCCTAAACCTGATCACTGAGTGGAAGTGAGGGTAAAAAGAGGGGGAAAGGAAGAAGATGAAACCTCCTGACTGCTGTGCCACCACCATCCTTCCAACATCCCTGTGGAGACTTTACATGCCTGCAATAACAGGACTGTGACCTGTCAGGCACCGATAGAACCGCAGCTGGAACGAATGACACTCAATGACGCCTTTACTTTTGCCACAAATGAACATTTATGAGCAAAGTGAAGTGGCGTGCATGCACACTTACTGGTATTGTGTTTGTGAAAACTAAACTTGGACGTGTGTGAAGCAGGCAGAAATAATCACTTTATCTATTTCGCTTCTTCGCTTCCTGTATCTGATGGACCATCTGCAACCAATTTCTGTCATAAAGGGGTTAAGAGGAAGTGGCAGATCTGACACTAAGAATCTTTTTCCCTACTTCTTCTTTCAGTCCAAAATGTAAAACAACCACAGTGAGATGAATGAGCACTTTGCTAGTTCTCTAATATCCCACACTGAATCACAGAGTGCTTCATTTCTCCGCCATCGGCTCAGAGTTTTGCTTGAATTCTTTGAAAAAAGGTCGAGCGGAGATAACTGCTTGTTTCAAAAGCGGGGTCAGAGGTCGTACCTGCAGTGAGGAGTGGTGAGGAGGCCAGCAGGAAGAGTCCGCAGACCAGACTGACGGGTCCACATGGCCATGGAGAGAGGGCTGAGGCCGACATCAAACCGGACTTCCTGGTGACACAACAGAGAGTCAGAGGAGGAAAAAGCCCACACAAACATGCCAGTGGCCATCTTCTCTCTCTCTCACACACACACACATACACGGGGGTAACAGAGGGTCAGCAGGAAGAAGTCCCCCCCTCTCTCCCTGCTGAAGCCTTTCTGAATAAAATGACACCGCAGCTGTCAATGCAAACACTTTTACCGTCCTTTTGTCAGCTGTGAACCAGCCTGTCTGCTTTATTTTCCAGAGAACACCTACAGAGCGAGTCAGCTGTTGTCTTCATCCACACCTGTCAGCTGCTGAGCACCACTGCACCCTCTGCTCACCGAGCAGCTGCAGCTGCAGCAACGAAGGCCCTCGCTCTGATTTTTTTTACCACAAAACATCAGGTTTAAAGCGTCCCGTCTATCTGTGCCTCTGACAGCAGAATAAAACCTGCCATTTTCAGCTACATTTAACTCAGAAAGCTGCTTTTAAAATGCAGAGAAGCAACAATGAGGAGGACGTTTAAGAACATCATCCAGATTACATCCCACCAGGATCTTCGTCTAATGTTTGGAAGTACTGGGGAGTGAATTTTCTCCAGCCTCTGAAGGACGTTTGAGAGCCAACAGAGTAACCGAATTATGCATGCAGCATCTGTTTGTCACTTTGTCACAAAGCAGCGTCAGCCACACGTTATATCACAGCTCAGTGTTAAAATGCCAAACGGTCACACACTTTTATTTGCTTCTACTGGAAATGCAGCAAAGTAACACAAAAACGTGTATTTTAATGATGATGGCTTAGAAGAAGTTTTTTGCAAAAATGATCAGATAAAAAGAAGCACCGCTCACAAGCTTGTCAGACCTTCTGTTTGTGAGGTACAGCCAATCAGAAGAAAGGTTGACTGCTTGTTTCAGTCAGAGGAGGAACTGAGGATCTGCACTTGTGCTCAGTACAGTTCAAAAAAAGATTATTTTGAACTCAGAATCATGCAAAGCTACTCTAAAATAACACAAGAATACAAATATGGCTCTGACACATACTACAGCAGACCTACTTTATTTCATTATATTCCCATCAAACCTTTAAACCCAACAGCACGGCCTGACTTCAACCTTTCAGGTGATCCATAATGAAACTACCACCTCCCACTGTTTACGGTGTCACCAGTGGCCATATCGACCACTGTAGCCGTCTGACGGCGCCGATACAAAACTACGCTGAAACCGAAAGCGATCGCCACAGCAACCAAACCTTTATCTCCAAATCACTAACATTGCACGCACACACTTCCTACGATAAACTGGTACCAGACCTCTGCCGGAGCCTGAGCCCAAATGCCAGCGTGTGTCAAAAGGTGTGTGTAGGTGTGCTTTGCCCTCTTTCTTTTGTGTTCGGTGCTTTCATGTCGACAGAGATGCCAGTCATCTCTGGAGAAGCTGGGGGAGGCCCCAGCCAGGCTTAGATGCACACACGCACACACACACACTACAGATTAACACACTGAAAGACACACACATTCACACCTTCTCCATCTTCTGTGACCACAACCTGCGTGGGAGGTCTGCATCTTAGTCATCATGGATCTGTGTGATATTAGAACTTGTGCTGTAATGTTTGTGAAGTTAGAAAAAGCCTCGAGGCAACAAGGCTGCCGTGACAACAGGGTGATAAAATAAAACTAGCCTCATTGGGCCTTCCTGTCTCGCTTTAAACCTGTGAAACGACGGTCAGGTTTCGCTCAGTTTGGCAAACTTTGCGTTCGAAGATGTGAAGCACCGACGCAGACTCGATCTAAATCGTTCTGGAGAGGCTTAAATGTCAGATTTCCTGCCGACTTCAGGCTGGTGCAGTCTGGGTGCTGAGGCCTGGAAATATGACTGAATAGAATAGCCTTTATTGTCATTGTACAGGGTACAACGAAATTGGAGTGCCACTCCCTTGGTGCAAAGGGCAGACTGGCAGACGCCAGTCTGGCAGACGCTACAGGTGACTCTACACTGCAGGTGCACCAAAAATGCAGCTACATGGTGAGAATAAGACAAAAACAGAACAATTTCACAGAGAAAATAGTTCCTGGAGCATGTTTTGGACTGTCCTCCTCGATCATCTACACCTCCCCTTCGTGACTGAGGTGAAAGCATTTCACCGTAACTCAGGGCCGCCACGCCCGTGTGTACACATTACATCTTCTTTATTTCATTTACATCACCCAAAGTAGCATTTGCTCTTGTTTAGCTCGCTCTTTCTTTGAAATATTTTCCAGCATAAAGGTCCTGATGTCCCCCCACGTTTGCAGCCACAACATTTAGCTGTTTGGCACAAACAGAGGAAGCAGCGGGTGTGAGCACAGGTGAGAAGGAGCCTCGCGGTCTCGTACAACACGACGCAGACAGTAAAGATAAGGGGAAAAACAAAAGCGTGAGTTATAGGAGTTATCATTTGTAGCTTGTAGGAGGTGGGGTTAAGCCACATCTGAGAGTCTGGTTGATGAGTAGCCGTGAAGAAGAGTCCGCCTCTGAAAGCATGAACTTTGCTCCTATTGCTCTGGCTGTAAATGTAAGAAACGAGCAGGCTGAGCTCCGCCAGATGGAGGAAATAACACTTAATGTCAGGGTATGATTATTACCGCTTTTAATTAAGAAGTGACTCCAGTCTTTAACCACAAGTTAGAGTCAACATCTCAGATATCATAAGATACCATGTGATTAAACCTGTTTTTAGTCAGGCTTCACAATGTGTCTTTTCAGCTGACCATGCGGCAGAAAATCATTCCTCACTTATAAAGAAAGACCATCAGTGATGAAGCAACAAACAAAGAAACAGAAACCTCGCCTCTGTGTACACAACGCACATCAGCACTAAGTGGAAGTGCTGATGCTGCATTACTGAGCTGGTCGCAGGGATGCAGCAAACATGCAACCCTTAGCTGCTGCTGCTGCTGCTGCTCTTGTGCACCAATATTTATTATTTGAGACACACGCGTACATCTCAGTGCAGGAGGGAAACAGGACTATTGTGTGTGCTATATTTCACTGAGACATACATTTAAACAGATAAACAGCAGGAGAAGCAGGATGATTTTGTGACAACATTTTGGAGCCTGCAGATAAAAGTTAAAGCTAAACTAAATGAGCTGAGTTGCATGCACACACGCAAAACCCTGGAGATCCTTCCCGGTGATCTCACTTTTTTCACTAATCTCATCCCTTTGAAGGATGTCTCGGATTAGTTTGTGGAAATGATTTTACCAGTGTTTCCTGCTCAGTGAATCAGATGTAAGGTCATAAAATCAGTCAGAAATTAATCACGCACTAATGTAGTGGCAGTAAAACTGCTTTGGTCTCATGTTACAGGTTCATTTATCCGCTCAATCAGCTAAATCTGACAGAAACTTTCATATCAAGTTATCCGCCACAGTCCAGATCCTTCCTTCAAGGTTTACATTTAACAAGTTTATGTTTTGACTCAGAGATAAAATCTCCTATTTTGCTTTAAAAACCCAAAATACATAGAGCAAGTGCAACACAAGCTAGACAACCTAGATTATGTCCAACTGAAAATATTTTCCTCCTCTTGTTGGCTATAAGTTTTTAAATGATTTGATTAATTGCTTAAGGGTGTGGAAATCTGCCCATCTTACGCCTTCAGATTGCTTCTGAAGCATAAAACAGAGGAAAGCAGAAATTAACTCATAGAAAAACTCATACACCAGTTTTTCTTTATTCTGCATCCTCAGTCCCCTACGAGTCAATACTTCTCATCCACGCAAGCATAAAGAAAAGGTATTACTGCCTGCATGGTCATAAAAATTAATGCAATATATAAATAAAATTGATTGAAAAAGTAGGTCAGACGGTCTTAGTGTTAATGAACGTGACCCAAAGCGCACTTTTCTCACCTTACACAATACGTCAGTAACATCAGAAGTGCCGCTTGAGGGTGATAACCTCACCCTCAAGCGGCATTACTCAAAGCCTTTTTTTTTCTACATCTGAAGCTCACATCATTTCCAATTTTCATGAAATGTGGTCAAGACAGAGAAAAGCACGAAAGTGCTTCAAAAAAAAAAAGCCCTCATATTTCATCCTTAAACTTAAACTCTTACATTGCAGAGCCCTGACAGCTAAAACCCACTTAAATTAACCCTTGAAGAGGCTTCAAGGACTCCTGGAAAGCCTTGAAAATAAAAGCCTGTCCTTAAAAGCTGCACCGCTCCTGTCGATTACAGATTTCTGCGCGCAAACACAGTTTGTTATGTAAAAATCTCCCCCGTTCCTCCGCATCATCATCAGTATGACGGACCTGTTATTTTTAGGCCCTCCAGTCGTTTGTGAAGGAGCTGCTCTTTTGTCACCGCAACAATAATTCAATTTTAGGCACCGAGCGCCCCTGCGCGATCTGCTGTGCCCGCCGATGTTTGCTCTGTGTGGATCCAGCGACATCAGAAAAACACCCACATACGAGATCACAGCGGGGAGTCCTCGCTGTCAGTCTCTACACCTGCGTTATCCCGTCACCGGGCAGGTAAGCGCAAAGCCCGACACCTCCTCGGTGTGAATGGAGCGATGGAAAAGAGTGAAAATGTCAGATATTACATTT